>ML807465.1:23915-53047 GCA_009831015.1 Picea engelmannii | reverse complement strand
CTTTCTGATCGTTGCACGATGTTTATCCTATATTAAAACCCTAATTATTATTATCGTGACACTTCAAAATACAATATAAAATTTATATTTAAATCAGCCAACCAACAGACGGTCAAACTCCTTAATCGATCATCCTCTCGTTCACATGATCTCTGTGATGTTGGTCACAGGATTCTTTTGGCGTCCACGTATAATCTTCACAATTCTCATGAGCACCGACGCCAATCCAATCGGTGGGTTGCCGAATTGAATGTGGGACTGAGAGTGTACAGGATAAAAATTGTGATGGATCAGATGATTGGGATCTCTGTAAGCTCTGGAAAACATGAGCATTTGCAGGTTTATCAAGTGCGTTACAGTGGGGGATGGAGCTGTGGGGAAGACATGTATGCTCATCTCATATACAAGCAACACATTCCCAACTGTAAGTTAAATGCATTCCTAATTGTTCCAAGGCCTTTGTTTTTAAGGGTATATTATGTTGGTGGGTTTTATCATATTTTTCTGTGGTGTCTTCTTTGTGGGTGGCCTTGCTAAGCAGGACTACGTACCCACAGTGTTTGATAACTTCAGTGCAAATGTGGTAGTTGATGGTAACAATGTCAATCTCGGCCTCTGGGATACTGCAGGTAAATGCCTTTGTATTCCTCATGTGTATGCATATTGATATAGCAGCTGCAATATTCAGATAACTGTTCAAAATGCAGATTTGTGTAATGTTCTGATGATTCTGATTCTGTCATCTAAATTCAAAATTCAAGATGGTTTTGTAAGATTTAGAGATGGGGACTACCATTACAAGGGTAGTCCTTTTTACAATGTTTAGAAGAGATGCGTTGGAAGCCTAGTTACATGGGTGACTGAAGTTCACAGTTTTGTGCTTCATAGTACTATAAGTAGGGTTGGTTTTCTCTTCAAAATTCCTAGAGATAGATAAATTAGCTTTTACCATTCACTACAAAATTACAAATCCCATTAATGGGGATAGTAATTGAGGGCCACTCTCAGAGATGGTGTAATGAGCTTCTAGCATTCACTACAAATATAGTAATTGAGGGCCACTCTCAGAGATGGTGTAATGAACTTTTAGCATTCATTACAAATCCTCTTTTAATGGGGATAGTAATTTGGAGAGTGGCCCTTATCAACATTGCACATAAACTTGGTAGTTGCAGAGCTCCCTGGCTATAGTGAAAATGAGACTGCATTTGACACCTAATCTTTGACTGTTAAAGTCTACCTAGGTGTACATACCTGACCCCCTCTTGTTCATTGGAACTAAACTCCTAACATCTAGGCTGGTGGTATATTGTTTATTCAACTCTACCTTTATTAGAGTTGAACTAGGGTCAATGGTCAATGGTTCAGACCTTTAAAAGTTAAGTCCATTGGATTCTAAGTGTGTCATTTAGGTTTGGGTCTATATTATGATTTTAAGATTTTCCTTTTTTTAAACGTAGTATGGAACTTCAGTGCAGACCTTCCAAGGTTTGGTTTGGTTAGAAGTTGGATATTTAATAAATGGAACTAATGGTGAAGAATATGGTTTCCTTTTTAGAGGTTATAAGTTCAAATATGGAGGAGGTAGGTTCTCTACACACCTATGTAGACCAACCAATCCAACCATTGCATGGAAGGGGTCCCTTTACTATTATTATTAAGTTAGGTTTAATGTTTGTGCATTGAGATTGAACATCTTCTAGTTTAAGATTGCATGGCTCAACAATGTCTTATGGAAGTTGAAGTACTCACCAATGGCCTAGGCTTTTGGAATTTGACTCTAAGGATCGAAAGTGTGTTGTTTAGGTTAAGGCCTTTGTTATGTTTTTTATGTTGGACATGGTTGTTAAATGCCTTTTGTAGCCTTGTTATAGATCTTTGGTGTCAATGCAAGCCTAAAAAGACATAGTGAGAATGCAAGCCTATAAAGACATAGTGAGAATATGGATGTCTAATAAGTATATAGTTTAAGCATTGAGCTTTACTAATTCAAAATCAAATTATAGGCCTAAGTTGCCCTAAAATGGCCCAATAACACATAGCACATATTTTGGTCTAAAACTTTGCAAAGAAAGAATTACATATTTGTGCCAACTATGGATCAAACCCACTTTTCTTGAATGAATTTTGTCATTGTGATGCAGGGCAAGAAGACTACAACAGGTTGAGACCACTGAGTTACAGGGGTACAGACGTGTTCCTCTTGGCGTTTTCCTTGATCAGCAAAGCCAGTTATGAAAATGTTTCCAAGAAGGTCAATTTCGTTAGTCTCACTTTACTCTTATCTTTCACTGTATTTAAATATTAGACATAGTTTCAAGGTTGCATGCTATTTGCTGGTGGAAGTTTTACATTTTTGTCTCTCTGAATGCACTTTTTTACTCATATTCCTGGTGTACAGTGGATTCCTGAACTCAAACATTATGTGCCATCTGTGCCTATTGTTCTCGTGGGAACCAAATTAGGTGGGTTAGACAGGTTTACATATTATATGCATTAAGGTGTCTAACTTTAGGTTCTTTCATTTGAGCTTGCTTTTAGGAGTTTGGACAAGTTCTTCTCATGTAAAATTGACGTTTGCATCGTCTTGATAGATTTACGAGATGACAAGCAGTTTTTTAGTGATCATCCTGGTGCAGTCCCTATAACAACAGCCCAGGTATGGCCACGTAGCCTTCGTTGCTGACCTACTTTCAGGTTCATTTTGAAAGTGTTGCTAGCATATAGGCCACTGTACTTAGCTTCATAATGGACAGTTTATATCCTCACTTGACTTATAGCTAGGTTGAGAACTGAAGGTCAAATGGACAAAAAGATGTTGCAGAAAGAGGTTTTGTCATTTGGTATTTACTAGTTTTGGGGTTTATATTATGACATTATCCAAGAAATTGTATCTCGAACCCTTTTTCTGTCAGGAAACGCTCAGCATAAATGATAATAAATATTCTTGTAGCATAATTGATCTTAAAGAGTCTTATAGTTTTACTGGACTTTGTAAGCAATGCTACTAACTGTAATTAGCAGGCAACTTCCTTTCGGGTGCAGGTTTTTAGAAGTCCACTCACTGCATCCAACTTTTGTGATGCTTCATTTACAGGGAGAAGAACTAAGGAACCAGATTGGGGCTGCAGCATATATTGAGTGCAGTTCTAAAACACAGCAGGTATATATCTTGAATGTCCCGAATGGAAGAAATTCGGTATGGTGAACTGAATTTTTGGTATCGATCTCTATTTTCTTAGGGTCTTCCTTTTTATATATTTCAGTTTTTCTTCCTAATCATGGAATTCAGTACATATAAGTATTTCGAAATTCTCTGAAAATATTTCTCTCTTACATTTTTTATTGCCTGTGATCTGCAGAATGTCAAGGCAGTTTTTGATGCTGCAATTAATTCGGTCCTTCAACTACCTAAGCCTGTGAAACCTCGAAAGAAAAGGCAAACCTGCTCCATTCTTTGAGAAGTTGTGGACTTCTTGAAAATATGTTACTTGGAATATGACTTGAGATTTCCTTCTTACCTGTAATTTCATACAGTTTCCTAACACAGTTGTCATTGTCTGCAAACACATTCAGCTTCAGTGTTTGCCTTGTAAAACAAATACCTGTATTTAGATATCTTGGATTTGGAAGTTCATATCATTTTTTTATTATGCTCACTGGCGGCTTGTAACAAAATGTAATGTCAATTGGCTTTAACTGCTTGTGTGAGAAAATGGTCAATGGATTCCCTATATTTTATATCGGGGCCTTGCCTGTGTTGATGCTTTAATAATGATAACGGACTATGCATCGATAGAATTTTCAAGGCTAACCTGTTTAACATGAAACGTTGATAATTTTTAACCAGTTCCATCTTGGCTTGTGACACCAACTCTACGGTAGTTGATAATTGGGCAGGGAAAGCCATCATTTATATCTCATTCTTTGAGGGTGGTAGTGATTATCTAGACTAAGCTACTATTGGATACTTAGTGTCTGTCAGCCTGCTATCAGCACCTATTGGTACTAATGCAGGCTATTGTAATTGCACCTTGATCCCTAGCAACAAATAAGTATTTAGTTTACAAAAATTCTATCTTAAATAGGAAGGGCCTCAATTTGATGCCTTGATAGTATTTAGTTTCTTTGATTTCTACATGCCTTGAAAAGCAAAAGCAACACAAGCAACAGGAGGTTCTTATTTCAACTGCTGATTTTTCCTTTTAATAAATGTTCTTTGACCAGCAAAAAATACTGGGGAAGTTGCTCAAAAGGAAGTAGAATCCTTCTGAGAGACGATTGATGATGATTGGCAATGTGAGCAACTAAATAGCTTGCATGGATGTGAGATCCAAGACAGCAAATGAGCAATGGGAGACTTCTTGTCCAGAGGATTTCGGGAGCTTTGAACTCCATGGGTTCACTGAATTTGTTGCTGTCGTGTCCTTAAACAAAATGGTTTTGTTATGTAAAAATAAAATCAGATGTGAATGATATTTTTCTTATAATCTCATTATTTTATTTTTGCTTATAATCTAATGTGAGATCATATTGGTGTGAAGTGGTTATTATGTTTTATTATGATATTGCACAAGCTCATTGAGATTGCCCCTCTTTGTAATCCATTTTATCGATCAATGAAATCTATTACTTCTTCAATACAGATCAGATGGAGAAGTTTTTCCTTCATGTATTTAAAATGGCTGGTGCATTTCAATTTGAATGTGCAAGTACCCCAACCCCCCTTCAATTTCCTTAAATTGAGTGCATTTCATGAACATCTCTCCTTTTTCTCTTTAAATTCAGTGCATTTCATGAACATCTCTCCTTTATTTCTACTATTCTGGATTTTTTTGTTTTCTGATATGCTACAGTTATCAATTTATTGGCTGCTCTCTGCGACAGTACTGCGCTTTCTTGTTGAACTCTTTCATTTAAACATTTCGTCTTGGTATTTGATTAGAAAGAAAGCAAAGATCTACCAAGCTTTGGGTGCTACTGGATTTGCATGGAACCAACACTATCAGAAGCAAAGTTGTGGCAGCTTTTGTGGAAGTGAATCAGGTGTAGGAGTGGCAATGTTTCAAAAAATTATGAATTTGCTATTTCCAAGATTAGATTTAAAAAAACCCAGTTTGAAAACAAGCGATAATAATTTATAAATACTGATTACCCAAGTTACTTGGAATGTAAGTTTGTATTGGGCAAAATGGTTGGAAAAAAATTCACATTGAAGAATTCTCAATAAATTCATTATTAGGTTTCAAAATAAAAATAGGCAAACAGTTTATAATTTTATTTTGCAAATAGAAAATAAACAAACTATTTTATAACTTCAAATTCAATCAGTGTCCAGGATTAACTCAAGCGGCCGTTATAGGGGAGACGGTTATGAGGGTGCACGTAATACAATTGGACATTTTGGATTGGATTCCTTTTAATATCAGAAATATGTTATGTTCTTGATCTTTCTACGATTAGTGATCAAAATTAGTATCCTAATGAATTTGTTTGGGTACCCTCGGAGTATAGTGTCACTGAATGGGTTATTGTTGTGTGCTGAATGGGTTATTGTTGTGTGTATGGAAAGGCCATCGGAATTTAATGATGCATTAGGAACAACCTGCGCTCCCAATGGACAAGGGCACCAAGAGGTAGGCAAAGAGAGATATCTATTAGAGGTTGAGGTATGGTCCAACCCCCAAGACTAGTGAGATCAATTTAAGGCAATCTAAGCAGTGCATCCCTTCTTGATTCCAATGGTGAGCCACCTCCTTTAGGCAGAGAGTCATTCTTGGGGTCAATTACATCTTTTTTGACAAGGCTTCCATCTAAAGTCTCCTCTCTTCAGCTTCATATGGTAGGAGAGTTGCACATGTGATAGTGGATGTTTTAGATGAGAACAACCTATGTTCTTGATCTTTCTACGATTAGTGATCAAAATTATTACCCTAATGAATTTGTCTGGGTAACCTCGGAGTATAGTGTCACTGAATGGGTTATTGTTGTGTGTATGGAAAGGCCATCGGAATTAAATGATGCATTAGGAACAACCTGCGCTCCCAATGGACAAGGGCACCAAGAGGTAGGCAAAGAGCGATATCTATTAGAGGTTGAGGTATGGTCCAACCCCCAAGTCTAGTGAGATCAATTTAAGGCAAACTAAGCAGTGCATCCCTTCTTGATTCCAATGGTGAGCCACCTCCTCTAGGCAGAGAGTCATTCTTGGGGTCAGTTACATCTCTTTCGACAAGGCTTCCATCCAAAGTTTCCTCTCTTCAGCTTTAGATGGTAGGAGAGTTGCACATGTGATAATGGATGTTTTAGATGAGGACAACACCCCCTTTTCATCTTCAGATGATAGGCACTTGGAACCATGAGGCTCTTTTCTCTCTAGCCTAGATCATTATATCACTTTGTCTTTGCACCACTAGAGATTAGATCTTATAGATTATATTTGTTCTACTTTTGTTTTTCATAGAAGTGACCTTAGCACTCCCACTATGTATCAATGCTTTGTATTGCACGGTCCCATTAACCTACTTTTGGTCATTTATTGGACATTAATCAACTTATCATATCTTATCTTGTCTAAGTGAAACATATTTAGTTTAAATGCTTGCTCAATAGTTTAAATCTCTCAAGAAACCTATTGGCTATTGCATGGTGAGAATACAGGATCCCTGAAGGAAAGCCTAATTTCTGAGGCATAGAGTCTACTAATTTTGAAAATACAAATTTGGATCGATGTTAGTCTAATCTAAGCATGGATAGGGATCAAAAGAGTTTTTGTAAGAGTTTTATTTATTTTTTCAAATTTTTGTACTTAATAGATGCATGACATGTAGGTTGTGCACACCGTGTCTATGTTTCTTTCCTCGACAAGATAGGATGATCTAGCAATACGCATATTGAATAGCCTATTGTTTTACATTTTTTTAATTAACATGGTATTTTTTTTTAATTATCCAGGGTAGAACTAACATTTAGTGTCACGCATGTTACAACATTGACCAAGCATTGTGTTGTAGTTAAAAAAAAATTATGGTAATATTTTAACGTTGACATCTACCAACACCATATGTTGACACCAATGTTACCCACATTACAACATCAATTTAATCCCAGGTTGTAGAAGAGCATATGGGTGCAATCAAGCCCAATTCAAAAGTGGCAATGTTTTGTTAAAGAATCTAGTCAAGGTTTACAGTGAGACAATAGGATAATGGGTCAAAGTTTGGCCCTTTTCAAATTTAGCCTTGCTAGATTTTGTCAATTCAAATTTTGTTGAAATCGCTCATAAATTTGTTGAAATTATTGCATAGATGAATTCAACAACATTGAAAAATCCTATATTGAATTTGTGTTACTGGAATATGTAATTCCATCCATCAAAATTAATTTTTCCAAGACTCCATATGGGCCCGTTTTCCTACTATGTTACATATAGTAGAAAGGAGTACATTATCGTTTAAAGTGAGTCAAAGTTGTCTGCTCATTAAAGATCTTGACCATGCAATCTCAAAGAGGCATTGATGAGGTAATTCTATAAAGATTTTTTATGACTTACTAATTGTAGATATTTATTAGTGATCAAGGATCATTTAAACATTGTTTAAGAATAGTTGATATTAATTAGCAATCGGGGAATAATTTAAAGATTTTATTAAGTGTAGTTTGTTTGGTCGGTGAAAGAAAGTAACTAATATAGCCCTCCCACTACAACAAAACAGGCCATTAGAGCCTATTTTAGCGCCAGATTTTAGTGCATTTGAGGGCATCAATTGGGTTGATGAAAGGGCGCAAAACCCGGTGCTAAACAACGTGTTCACTCGGGCGCCGGCTTTAGCGCCTATTTTAACGCCCAATTTAGCTCCTTCTTTAGCGCCAAATTTTTCTCTCTTTTTAGCGCCTAGTTTTGCTCCCTTTTTAGCATCCAGTTTTGCTTCGTATTTAGCTCCTAGTTTTGCTATTGATTTTGCACCTAGTTTAGCACCTAAAATGTGATATAGCTCCCTAAATAACGCCCAAAATAGTGCCTGGTTTAGCTCTTGGTGTAGCTCCTAGTTTAGCTCCAGGTGTGGCGCCTAATTTAGCTCATGGTTTAGCTCTTGGTTTAGCGCCTAGTTTAGCTCCAGGTGGAGCTCCTAGTTTAGCTCCTGGTTTAGCACCTAGTTTAGCTCTCAGTTTAGCTCCTAGTTTAGCGCCTAGTTTAGCTCCATGTGTGGTGCCTAATTTAGCTCTTGGTTTAGCACCTAGTTTAGCTCCTGGTTTAGCTTCTAGGTTAGCTCTTGGTTTAGCTCTTGGTTTAGCGCCTAGTTTAGCTCCTGATTTAGCGCCTAGTTTAGCTCCTAGTTTAGCTTCTGGTTTAACTCCCTGTTTAGTACATAGTTTAGCTCTAGGTGTGACGCCTAGTTTAGCTTCCAATCATGCTTCATGTTTTGATTCTAGTGTAGCATCGAAAATAGCTTTTATTTTGGCTTCCAAATTAACTCCAAGATGTGCTTCCACTATTGCATCATGTTTTGCTTCCAGAATTGCTTCCTTGTTAGCTCCATGGTTTGCTTCCTTTTAGTTCCAAGGTTTGCTTCATTTTTAGCGTCTAGTTTTGCTTCATTTTTAGGTCCATGGTTTGCTTCCTTTTAGTGTTGGGATTTTCTTCTTAATTAGCATCCAGTTTTTCTTCTTGTTAAGCAACCAATTTAGCTTCCTACTTAGATTCATAAATACCTCCAAGTATGGCTTCAAATTTAATTGTGAGTTTTACTTCCATTTTAGAGCCACATTTTGCTTCCATTTTATCAACCCATGTTGTGTCCTTTTTAGCTTCCATTTAGTAATTTAACTTTTTTTATTTCAATTTAATTAGTTAAATATATCATGCATCTTAAAAAACTTATATCATTATAGAGTAAGTCATGTTGCATTTGAAGTATTTTATATGATAGTTTTTATAAAGAATTTTTAGGGAACTGGACATCCATACAAACTAACAACATCATTATACTTATTAAATCTCCATCTAAATAAAATCTACAACATACAGTATATATAAAATAAAAAGATAATGATTATAACATGATCATCATCTATAATTGAAACTAGTCAAATATATCAATATTAGATAAGTATCATGTCAAACAACTTATATCTTTAATATTGATAAGATCATTATCATATATAACTACAACAAGTGAAAGTCACATATGACAATAGATCAATAACATGTCAGAATGATACATGGCCAACAGTGGACGTAAGTTAAGATGATATATGTCCAAATGACATAAGTCAAAATGATAAAACTCAATAATATGGTATTGTAGGTGAAAATGATACATATGATAATAAACATGAAAATAGGCATCATAACAATATACAACAATGATCAATGATGGAGTCTACATGATCAATGTCATTGGCTACTATCAACAACTAGGTCATCATCATTATCTTGATCATCGTCATTGCGGTCATCATCGTCGTCATTCACAATGTCTTCTTCATCTGACTCATCATCATCATCTCCCGTGTCTGTATTAGACCCATTATAATCTGGATCTATCTTATGAGGATCAACTGGATCTTCTGGAAGACCCGTGTTCTGCAAAAAAGAACATTCAAAATGAAAAGTTATTATTTATTCCATGCAATATGTAAGTTTTGTGTTATATTTATAATATTACAACATATGAAACGAAACCATAATCATATTACATCATATCAAAGTGCACATACCATAATACAATTTCAAATAAGTTATAAATAAGAAGTCATTTCAATGTTGTAAACATGCAACAATTCCAATAAACATTAGTAAAGATCGTAAAAAAATGTGTTATACATTTTAACTATCAATTGTAAATTCTAGTACATAACCGTAAGTGCCAACCCTCTCCATTGTGTGCTATATGTGATTATGTTTTCCTATAAAAATCCTTTGAGACTTAATTGGTCTATATATATATTCTTCTCTTGTATTTCACAAATGAATATTTTTCTAGGACATTTTGGCCCATTGTAATATGCTTCAAAGGTCCTTTGAGAATTAACTAGTTCATACGTAATTTTGAATATGTTCTCGATACTCATTCAACTAGACCACATCCAAATGCCAATCCTTCCAAAGAAAAAATTCAATACATCAAGCCCTAAAGGGCTGAAAATTATGACAAAAATGTAATAAAAGTTGTCAAGGTGTATTGTCTTGCCTTACCTTGCCATGCCATACTTTGCCATTCCATGCCATGCCATGGATTGCCTTTGCATGCCTTGCCTTGCCATGCGTTTCCATGTCATGCCATGGTTTGCCTTTGCATGCCTTGCCTTGCCATGTGTTTCCATGTCATGTCATGCCATGCCTTGCTATCGTATGGTATGCCTTTCCATGCCATGCCCCTCCATACCATGCCTTGCATTCACTTGCATGCCTTGTCTTTCCATATCATGCCTTGCCTTTCCATGTTATGTCATGTCGTGCCTTAATTTTTTTATTCCCTGAGGAGGAATTGCTAAGAGTCCCCGAAATGGTTTGGGATGCCACTTGCAACTGGGCATAAAAAGAAAACCGAGACTCGTATGGAGGAACCATCGACTTCAATGGATTACTGGGATGGGATTTCAGATAGAGCACCACTCACTCTCGAGTGCCATGCCTCAGAAGTTGCTTTACTCATTGATTTCGAGAATTGGGGTTTTGCTCAGTAAGAAGCAATGCAACATTTGGATTTAGGGGTCCAATTTATGAAACCATGCCTCAAGAATGGATGGAAAATGTGGTCACATATTCCATGCCTAAATAAGCTTGTAGCATCTCACGGAACTCAAAAATGTTGCTCCGTTAGATTTTTATGCCATGAGGAGGAATTGGCCAAGAGTCCTCGAAATGGTTTGAGATGCGACTTGAAACTCGGTATATAATGAAAACCGAGACTCATATTGAAGAACCGTCATCTCCGTTGGATTCCTAGCATAGGATTTTAGCTAGAGCACCCCTCACTCTTGGGTCCAATCCCTCGTAATTTTAGTTTTTCATCGATTTTGAGAACTAGGGTTTTTCTCAGTAAGAAGCAATGCAACATTTGGATTTAGGGGTCCAATTTATGAAACCATGCCTCAAGAGTGGATGGACAATGTGGTCACATAGTCCAGGCCAAAAAAAGCTTCCAGCATCTCACAGAACTCAAAAATGTTGTTCCGTTAGGTTTTTATGCCATGAGGAGGAATTGGCCAAGAGTCCCCGAAATGGTTTGGGATGCCATTTGCAACTGGGCATAAAAAGAAAATCGAGACTCGGATTGAGGAACTTTTGACTCTGATGGATTACTGGGATAGGATTTCAGCTAGATCACCCCTCACTCTCGGGTGCCATGCCTCGAAAGTTGCTTTACTCATTGATTTCGAGAATTAGTGTTTGGCTCAATTTGAAGCAATGCAACATTTGGATTAAGGGGTCCAATTTATGAAACCATCCCTCGTGAGAAGACCAATAATTTGGTCACCTATTCCATGCCTAAACAAGCTTGCAGCATCTCACAGAACTCAAAAATGTTGCTTCATTAGGTTTTTATGCCCTGAGGAGGAATTGGCCAAGAGTCCCTAAAATGGTTTGAGATGCGACTTGCAATTCGATATATAATGAAAGTTGAGACTCGGATTGAGGAACTATTGTCTCCATTGGATTCCTGGCATAGGATTTCAGCTAAAGTACCCCTCACTCATAGGTCCAATCCCTCGTAAGTTTTATTTTTCATCGATTTTGAGAACTAGGGTTTTGCTCAGTAAGAAGCAATGCAACATTTGGATTTAGGGGTCCAATTTATGAAACCATGTTTCAGGAGCAGATGGAGAATGTGGTCACATTGTCCATGCCTAAACAAGCTTGCATCATCTCACAGAACTGAAAAATGTTGCTCTGTTAGGTTTTTATGCCTTGAGGAGGAATTGGACAAGAGTCCCTGAAATGGTTTGGGATGCCACTTGCAACTGGGCATAAAAAGAAAACCAAGACTCGGATTGAGGAACCATCAACTTCGATGTATTACTGGGATAGGATTTCAGCTAGAGAACCCCTCACTCTCGGGTGCCATGCCTCAGAAGATGCTTTACTCATTGATTTCGAGAATTAGTGTTTTGCTAAGTTTGAAGAAATGAAACATTTGGATTAAGGGGTCCAAATTATGAAATCATTGCTCGAGAGGGGATGGATAATTTGGTCACCTAGTCCATGCCTAAACAAGCTTGCAACATTTCACGGAACTCAAAAATGTTGCTCCGTTAGTCTTTTATGCCGTGAGGAGGAATTGGCCAAGAGTCCCCGAAATGGTTTGGGATGCAACTTGCAAATGGGCATATCAAGAAAATTGAGACTCGGATTGAGGAACCGTCGTCTCCGTTGGATTCCTCTCATAGGATTTTAGCTAGACTACCCGTCACTCCCAGTTCCAATCCCTCGAAAGTTGTTTTGGCATAGATTTTGAGAACTAGTGTTTTTCTCAGTAAGAAGCAATGCAACATTTGGATTTAGGGGTCCAATTTAGGAAACCATGCCTTGGGAGAGGATGGATAATGTGGTCACCTATTCCATGCCTAAACAAGCATGCAACATTTCATGGAACTCAATAATGCTGCTCCATTAGGATTTTATGCCCTGGGGAGGAATTGGCCAAGAGTCCCCGAAATGGTTTGGGATGCCACTTGCAACTGGGCATAAAATGAAAACCGAGACTCGAATTGAGGAACCGTAGACTTCGATGGATTACAGAGATAGGATTTAATCTAGAGCACCCCTCACTCTCAGGTGAAATGCCTCAAAAGTTGCTTTACTCATTGATTTTGAGAACTAGTGTTTGGCTCAGTTTGAGGCAATGCAACATTCAGATTAAGGGGTCCAATTTATGAAACCGTCCCTTGTGAGCGGATTGATAATTTGTTCACTTATTTCATGCCTAAACAACCTTGTAACATTTCACGGAACTCAAAAATGTTGCTCCATTAGGTTTTTATGCCCTGAGGAGGAATTGGCCAAGAGTCCCTGAAATGGTTTGGGATGCGACTTGCAATTTGGTATATAATGAAAACCGAGAATCGGATTGAGGAACCATTGTCTCCATTGGATTCCCGGCATAGAATTTCAGCTAGAGCACCCCTCACTCTCAATTGCTATGCCTCGGAAGTTGCTTTACTCATTGATTTCACGAATTAGTGTTTGGCTCAGTTTGAAGCAATGCAACATTTGGATTAAGGGGTCCAATTTATGAAACCATCCCTCATGAGAAAATATATAATGTGGTCACCTAGTCCATGCCTAAAAAAGCTTTCAACATCTCACAAAACTCAAAAATGTTGCTCCGTTAGGTTTTTATGCCTTGAGGAGGAATTGGCCAAGAGTCCCCGAAATGGTTTGGGATGTGACTTGCAACTCGGAATATCATGAAAACCGAGACTCGGATTGAGGAACCATCGTCTCTGTTGGATTCCTGGCATAGGATTTCAGCTAGAGCACCCCTCACTCTTGGTTTCAATCCCTCAGAAGTTGTTTTTTTCATCGATTTTGATAACTAGGGTTTTGCTTAGTTTGAAGCAATGAAACATTTGGATTTAGGGGTCCAATATATGAAACCATGCCTTGGGAGCAGATGGAAAATGTGGCCACATAGTCCATGCCTAAACAAGCTTGCAGCATCTCATGAAACTCAAAAATGTTTCTCTGTTATATTTTTATGCCCTAAGGAGGAATTGGCCAAGAGTCCCCGAAATGGTTTGGGATGCGACTTGCAATTAGGCATAAAACGAAAACCGAGTCTTGGATTGAGGAACAGTCGATTCTGATGGATTACTAGGATAGGATTTCATCTAGAGAACCCCTCACTCCCGGGTGCCATGCCTCACAAGTTGTTTTACTCCTTGATTTCGAGAACTAGTGTTTTGCTCAGTTTGAAGCAATGCAACATTTGGATTAAAGGATCCAATTTATGAAACCGTGCCTTGGGAGCAGATGAACAATGTGGTCACATAGTCCATGCCTAAACAAGCTTGCATCATCTCATGGAACTCAATAATGATGCTCCGTTAGGTTTTTATGCCTTGAGGAGGAATTGGCCAAGAGTCCATGAAATTGTTTGGGATGCGACTTGCAACTGGGCATGAAACGAACACCGAGACTCATATTGAGGAATTGTCGACTTCGATGGATTACTAGGATAGGATTTCAGCTAGACCACCCCTCACTCCTGGGTGCCATACCTCGGAAGTTGCTTTACTCATTGATTTCGAGAACTAGTGTTTTTCTTAGTTTGAAGCAATGCAACATTTGGATTAAGGGGCCCAATTTATGAAATCATCCCTCGGGAGCAGATGGATAATGTGGTCACCTAGTCCATGCCTAAACAATCTTGAAGCATCTCACGGAACTCAAAAATGCTTCTCCATTAGATTTTTATGCCCTGAGGAGGAATTGACCAACAATCCCTAAAATTGTTTGGGATTTGACTTGCAACTGGGCATAAAACGAAAACCAAGACTCAAATTGAGGAACCATCGAATCCAATGGATTACTAGGATAGGATTTTAGCTAGACCACCCCTCACTCTCGGGTGCCATGAAATATACATGATCCCTCTGATCAAGATATTTGCTACTCATCCAATGTTTTGTCTTGCAAATCTGATACACTGGGGGTTTCCGGATGCGTTTTAGTTGTGTGTTTGAGATCTTTATGGTTATTGCATGTGAATGTTGGTTATTTTAGGTGAATGTTGGTTATTGCATGTGCATGTTGTGTATTTATGGTTTAAACAGTATATAAAGGATGCATGCGGAAGTAAAGAACATCAACTGCCCAATAACATATATTATTCAACTCAAGCATGGAAATACAATAACACACTGGAAATATAGAGTATAATCGTTAGCTAGATCTCATGGATCGTCACTGGAATACAATAAAATAACATAAAAATAACCGTGATCAGAAGATGAATGCAGATATGATGCATGCACAGATAGACTGGAAAAAATATGTGACTCCAGAAAAATACGGTAACCGCTACCAGCTGGAAAAGTTGTCTGGAAGGATAGACCGTCAAAATGCACTGGAAAATTCTCCAATAGAAGTGTCTTGGCCTCTAGACTGGAATGGATGAGTACCGGATATCAGATCTGGCCTTTAAGGTACTGGATCTAGACCCCTGGGGGGTTTGTGCACCTCCTAGGACACTGGATGCGCCCCAAATGATTCCACCGATGGAATCAACTACTATCGGGCTCAAAACGATCGTCTCGCCAAATGAAAAACTGGGTTAGAAGGGTTTCCCCAGATCTGTCCTAATGCTCCGTCTGCAACCTCAAATGTACTACCGGAAGAGTTGTGCCCTAAATGGTTGGATGATGCACTATGAAAGATTCCACCGTCAGAACCTGATGATAAATGGCTCAATAAAAGTTCCCTGGCTGGATCTCCACTGGGTCGGAAGGAAACTACAATCTGAGCTCAACCCTCATGCAGCTCCACAAACCCTCAATCTGACTTGTGCCCTCACTGGCTGAGCTGTGCACACTATACTGGATACTCCTGAATAGCTCGGTGAAATACCTGGATGGTATCTCTGATGGGCTAGGTTGTGTCTCTCAACACTGAAACCAGTCAATGGTGGTGGTTTCCTCCAAAAATCCGCAAAACAGCAAGGTCGACTCTCTTCCTCCTCTGGGAACTCTCAACATCAAATCATAACAATGCATAATGAATTAGGTTGATTTACCCTGCCTTTATAGCTTCCCGAAACCCTGATTCGTTGTTGACATTTTCCCTCCAAGTGACTTTTACTTTATTTTATTATTCCTTGATTAAATCACTTAATTAATTAATTAATTAACCATTTTGCCTCTAAAAAGTGACTTATCCATCCTGATGGCTTCTCCAGCCACTGAAAGTCACTTCTCATCATCTTATCCTGTAATTCTCTTCCTCTCAATTCCGATGAGCTATTACACTAAGATTTTTCTCCAAGTAATATGCCCATTATGACCTTCTTAGTGAATTTAATTAAGATATGACCCATAATAACTCAAAATTACGGAAATCATCAGAATGCAACAGAACCAAAGCTCAGTTGTACGAAATGGATCTTGATAATGAACGATACAAGTCGGGCCCAAATAAACACCTCAATATCTCTCGAACTCTCTGTCAGCCCTATCTGGCTACTCAGGTAGGCATAACACACTGAAATGTTGTAATGTTATAATGTCCCAAAATGGGGACATTACAGTCCTCCCTACCGGAATATTGCTTGTCCTCAAGCAATAACTAAATCCAACTACATATGATACCGGGGTCCCATATCCACCTGTGTGACACAAGGTAGACTCCCCTCAAGATATGGCCTCTCCAAGTGCTCACCACGCATGACACCCACACGCTCCCGATGAGTAGAATGATCAATGGCCAAGGAATCTCAGTCAACTCCCCAAGCAACCACTCTACTCGAAACTCAAATCCATCAAACATTGAACTACCAAGCACTCCAATCCCTAGATCCCATATCAGAATGTGAACTACAATGCCTCATGAGATATAATCCTGTAACATATCACTACCATGAGTCTCTTGCAAAAATCACACAGTCTCAAACCGAAATGAGTATGTCCTACCAGACCATACCAAACCCAACACGACCCCCACCGACTGAACATGTTGCTGCCATAGTGAGGTACTACAAGACCTCAACGAATCACCAGCCAGTGACGTTCTCTCCCCAATATTGAAACTCAATGGAAAATCAAGGTGACTTCCCCCTGCAAAGGTCCCCTTGTCTCCATCAGTCAATGAAATGCCCAACCCTGTAATCCTAGGGTCCCATGCTAGTCTCTGACAGGGACCATCATGTCAATGCTTCTCTACTCAGATCATGGCTGTCTAATCAAAGTATCCATACTAGATCCTCCACTCCTGGATCCTCATAAGATGAAACAAACTATTGATCAAATGGACTCATGGATCCCATGTCAAATTTGGAAGGTCACCACTTCCAATCCCCACTAACTGCTGATGTGCCCTACTGGTAACTGTCGAAATCACTCCACCCTCATCCCAATGAGAGTCTAAATATGTAGCAACCTCTGAGATATCCTCTATACCATGGCCTAGTATACTCTCCATCCTGCCCAGGGCCTCAACTGTCTGCCCCTGATGATCCACCCCTATCTTGATGTATGCAATAAAGACACTCCTATTAGGTGATCTCAGCCTACCAACTCTCCATGCCCCCTTCCACTGTCTAGCTCCCCCTGTGTTGCTATCAATGATGAAAGTATCAGGAAAGGCCATCATAAATATCTGCAACCAACTGTATGACTGGAAAGTAGAATATGCTTTGGTCAATCCAAAGGACTTAACCAAAAGCTCGTCCATCGACACCCATGGTAAAAAATCACCTGTACTCATCACTAAACAACAACCATCAGGTGCAACAGTAGGTATCTCTACCAACTGTGGGTCAATCATTCTCCATCCATCATCACTCACACAACTACTGCTACAGTGAAGGTGATCTCCCAGATCTGTATACTGCTGCAAGGGAGAGGAATCTCCATGCTCTACTAAGTACATCTCCTCCCTACCATCCAGTGCGTCCCCCTGAATCCCACTGTACACCTATGTATGTCTCTGTGAACTACCACTCATCACTATGTGCCCCTGCATACTCATGTGATCTCCTGTATACACCTGCGACATCATGGATCCTGGGTGTACTACGGGGTCATCCTCTACATGAAGGTCAACCAATCCTGGAACATAAATGGAAGTGTCCTCAGAACTGCCCCTGGCTCTGGAATCCCCATGTGTACGTGTGTGCCCAACTGTCTCAACACCCTTCATGAAGGGTGGTCCTTGTGACCTATGGATATCCTCATGTATCTCTGGATCATATCTCTCCATACTCATCAGTGATCCTAGGTACTCCTCATGCTCCTCCCTCAACTAGTGCTCCACTGCTAAACCACCAACATCCTCTCGCAATGTGGCTAAGGGATATATCTGACTCTCTGCTGAAATAGGTGTAGTGGATCTCTGTCTAGTTTCCTCAAGGAGCTCCTCTGATCTGGACTCTAATTCCTGAAGGGTTTTATGTGTGCCTTCCAAGAATATATGTGTGCTCACCAACTCATGAGTGAGTTGGTCCACCTCAACCTCCTACTCCCTCAGTGCCCTGTGGTATATCTCACCAAACTCCAATAGGTAATCCCTATCCCTCAACAACTATTGGTAGTCGGCCCTCATCACAATCACTCTCTCCCTGAGTGTATGAAAGTCATCAATGACAAGTCCCCCATATGAACTATCCTGTGCCATCGAGGCCCTCCAACAATAACTTGCCACCAATGCATTTGTATCGTCAATACATCTAGTGGTTGCCATGATCATGTCCTCACTGACTCTCAACTGTCCTTCCAAGTGTCGTGACTCCTGGTCACAATCCTGTTGAGGTGATACCTCATGCCTCTCACTGCTAGTGTCAACAATGGAATCCCCAACAACACACTCCTCAAAATATAAGGCACTCAACTGCCCACTGTCCCCTGTGCTACTAAGTCCTCCTGTATGCCATTGCACGCCATCACCAACTACGACCCCCATATGAATCGCATCGTATCCTGTATGGGAAGTTGCATCCTCCTGTGCACTCACCCTACTAATATCATTTGTGCCTGGATCCCATATAGATGTGTCCAAACACGTGCTATGGTCATCTCGTCCAATAAGGAGTGCATCCTCATCACTGAAGATTGATCCTGGGAGTAAGTGTCCCAACAATATGTTGGTCTCCACAACCTAGTCCATCAACAGAATCTCCAAGAGTGGTGACTCACTCTCCTCATACTGATAGGTATGTCTAAGGTCAACTATCTCCAAGCCATACCTCTCCTCATGGGTTTTCAGATCCATATGTTCCTTGTGTACAATCCCCACACAAGGATCCTCTACCATATCAGGAATGCCATTGATATCCTCATGTATCATGGCTATCATAGGTGATTGAGAAGATGAAAAATGTGGCTCGCTCCTCATAGGAAACTCATCATCCTCCACACATGACTTCCTGGAAGCCATGTCCACACCCATAGGTAGGTCATCCAACCTCCTAATCTCATCATGTCTAAGTGCCAACACATATGAAGCCTTACAAGTGTTACCACTATGTTGAAGTATTGAATCCTCAACATTGCCTGACGGGGAAGATGAAGGACATGCACTATCATCCTGTCCATCCAACTATCCCTCAAATGTGCAAGAGTCACTAGCCTCCGTCTCGGTCATCTATTTGAGCTTGTAGTACATGTCTAGATTTTGTACCCCAGCTCTGGCAGTGCATTTGGAAGATCTATCAAAAGAAGGTATGGCGAGTTTACCAACTTTCTGGATGAAATCTATGTTATGCCCCTGTTGTTGTTGTTGTCCTCCTCTCTGAGGTTCTCTGGGATGGTTCATGCCCCTAAGTCCATAGTACTTGACCAGTGTCATGTCATGATGAAAGTCATGGCCCAACGCTGCATACTCCCTCTTGTACTCTGCAATGTCTTCTGCCTGAGTGGGAAACCTCTGTGTTAACGGCTGTTGTGTTATTTCCAGTGGTAGCCTCTGAAAACTAGGGAACCAGGGTCTGGGAATCCTACTCGAAGATCTGTATGTGCGAGTAGGTGTTTGGGGTCTACTGCCTACCCCTGAGTTCCCATGTGCTACATGTGGGGCTTGTGTGCCCGGGATGCCCAACATAACCAATCTATCAACCACTTGAGCCAAGGACTGAGACATGGTCCACTAACTAGCTAACATATCACTGATAACCTGCATGAAGGATGCCTTTGGTTCCATGGGAGAATTACCACTGCCCTCTAGTCGCTCATATCTGTGTCCCCACATCCTCTCTGCCTTCTGGGTCACCCGCTGAACTCATCAACTTTATTCATAGGCTGGCAGGACTAAAGCTTTGATACTACTGAAATATCTCTGATCCCGTTGATCAAGATATTTGCTACTGATCCAATGTTTTGTCTTGCAGATATGATACATTGGGGGTTTTTGGATGCGTTTCAGTTGTGTGTTTGAGATCTTTATGGTTATTTCATGTGCATGTTGGTTATTTCAGGTGAATGTTGGTTATTGCATTTGCATGTTGCGTATTTATGGTTTAAATAGTATATAAAGGATGCATGCGGAAGTAAAGAACACCCACTGCCCAATAACATATATTATGTGACTCAAGCATGGAAATACAATAACACACTAGAAATATAGAGTATAATCATCATCTAGATCTCATGGATCGTCACTGGAATACAATCAAATAGCATAAAAATACTCGTGATCAGAAGATGAATGCAGATCTAATGCATGCGCTGATAGATCGGAAAAAATATGCGACTCAGGAGAAATACGGTAACCGCTACCAACTGGAAAACTCGTCTAGGAGGAGAGACCGTCAGAATGCGCCAGAAACTACTCCAATAGAAGCACCCTGGCCTCTAGACTGGAATGGAAGAGTGTCAGATATCAGATTTGGCCTCTGAGGTACTGGATCTAGACCCATGGGGGGTTTGCGCACCTCTTGGGACACTGGATGCTCCCCAAATGATTCCACTGAAGGAATCAATTTCTATAGGGCTCAAAATGATCGTCTCACCAAATGTGGAACTGGGTTGGAAGGGTTTCCCCAGATCTATCTTGATGTTCCGTCTGCAACCCCAAATGTATTGTCGGAAGGGCTGCACCCTAAATGGTTGGATGATGCGCTCTGCAATATTCCACCGTCAGAACCTGATGATAAATGGATCAATAGAATCACCTTGGCTGGATCTCCACTGGGCCAGAAGGAAACTGCAATCTGAGATCAACCCTCGTGCAACTCACAAACCCTCAATCTGACTTGCGCCCTCACTGGCTGAGTTGTGCACACTATATTGGATACTCTTGAATAGCTTGGTGAAATACCTAGATGGTATCTTTGATGGGCTAGGGTGTGCCTCTCAACACCAAAACCGATCAATGGTGGTGGTTTCCTCCATAAATCCACAAAACAGCAAGGTCGACTCTCTTCCTCCTCTATGAACTCTCAACATCAAATCATAACAATGCATAATGAATTAGGTTTCTTTACCCTACCTTTATAGCTTCCCGAAACCCTGATTCATTGCTGACCTTTTCCCTCCAAGTGACTTTTACTTTATTTTATTATTCCTTGATTAAATCACTTAATTAATTAATTAATTAACCATTTTGCCTCTAAAAAGTGATTTATCCATCCTGATAGCTTCTTCGGCCACTGAAAGTCACTTCTCATCATCTTATCTTGTAATGTTCTTCCTCCTGATTCTGAGGAGCTATTACACTAAGAGGTTTCTCCAAGTAATATGCCCATTATGACCTTCGTAGTGAATTTAATTAAGATATGACCCATAATAACTCAAAATTACAGAAATCATCGGAATGCAACGGAACCAAAGCCCAGTTGTGCGAAATGGATCCTGATGATGAACGATACAAGTCGGGCCCAAATAAACCCCTCAATATCTCCTGAACTCTCTATCAGCCCTATCTGGCTACTCAGGTAGGCATAACACACTGAAATTTTGTAATGTTATAATGTCCCAAAATGGGGACATTACATGCCATGCCTCAGAAGTTGCTTTACTCATTGATTCCGAGAACTAGTGTTTTCTCAGTTTGAAGCAATGCATCATTTGGATTAAGGGGTCCAATTTATGAAACCATCCCTCAGGAGAAGATGAATAATGTGGTCACCTATTCCATGCCTAAAAGAGCTTGCAACATCTCATGGAACTCAAAAATGTTGCTCCGTTAGGCTTTTATGCCCTGAGGAGGAATTCGCTAAGAGTCCTTGAAATGGTTTGGGATGGGACTTGCAACTGGGCATATCACAAAAACTGAGACTCAGATTGAGGAACCATCATGGACCATGATATAAAGAATATCGAGACTCGGATTGAGGAACTGTCATCTCTATTGGATTCCTGGCATAGGATTTCAGCTGGAGCACCCCTCACTCTCGATTCCAATCCCTCAAAAGTTGTTTTTTTCATCGATTTTGAGAACTAGGGTTTTTCTTGGTTTGAAGCAATGCAACATTTGTGTTTCTTTTGTGTAGTAAAGGTCAGGAGGAGTAGTGGTTCATGGACCATGATGATAAATCTTTGGAATTCATCATTGTCTTCACTTTGCTTTTTCTTAAAAAGAGGAAGAAGTCATCTATGTATGTGTTGATGGTGTTGATATTGCACCAAATCTGCACTTCCTTCCAAATGTCCTTGGTATTCAAGATATAATGCATTGGGTTTATCCCAAAGGGTCTCAACTCTGATAACATGTGACATAGTACATGTTTGGTGACATGACATAGTACAAAATTATTTGGATGAAATAATTATTTTTCTCACCATAGGTGTTGTGCCACAAGGGTACTTGACAACATAGAAGAAACAATTGGTTTTGTGTGTGACCAACTATTAGATAAAGAGGCCATTTGTACAAGCTCATGGTATATGGCATCCTTTGATGTTGCATAATGGATCATAAGTTACTTATAATTTTATGGGAGAGCTAGTGTAGTCACATGGGCCTTGACCAAATAGACTTGCGGGAGCTTACGAAAGTTCGTTATGCTACTCGGTTTGGATTTTATGCCCCCGGATCAAATTGACTACATGTCCCTAAATGGCTTGAGGATGCGAGTTGCAACTCGCAATAAAACTAAAACCGAGACTCAGATGCATGAACCGTCAGTTGCATTGGATTAAGAGCACTGGGTTTCAGCTAGTGGGGCCCCTAAGCTATCATTGCGTCGACCAAAAAACCATTTGTTGGAGTATGTCTGACACTAGGGTTTTGGTCAATGAGGCATAGTGCAATTTTTGAAGATGGGGTCGATTTTCAAGAACATTGTGTCGGGTATTTTTGGCTAGTGTAGTCATATTGGCCTTGGCCAAATAGACTTACGGGAACTTATGAAACTCCGTTATGCTGCTCGGTTTGGGTTTTATGCCCCTAGACCAAATTGCTCACATGTCCTTAAATGGATTGAGGAGGCGAGAGGAAACTATCGATACAACTGGCATGAATTTAGGTGGCTAAAGAATTAGAGTGGTTTAATGTTGTTAAGCATTCTTGCGGGAGGTTACAAAAGTCTGTTATGCTACTCAGTTTGGATTTTATGCCCCCGGACCAAATTTTCCACATATCCCTGAATGACTTAAGGAGGCGAGTTGCAACTCACGATAAAACTCAAACTGGGACTTGGATGCACAAATCATCAGTTGCATTGGATTCGAAGCACTGGGTTTCAGCTAGTGGGGCCCCTACACTATCATTCCATCAACAAAAAAAACCATTTGTTGGAGTATCTCCGACATTAGGGTTTTGGTTAATGAGGCATAGTGCAATTTCTAAAGATGAGGTTGATTTTCAAGAACATTATGCCGGGATTTTTTACTAGTGCAGTTGCATGGACCTTGTCCAAACAGACTTGTGGGAGCTTACAAAACTCTGTTATGCTACTCAGTTTGGATTTTATGCCCCCAGACCAAATTGGCCACATGTCCTTGAATGGCTTGAGGAGGCGAGTTGCAACTATCGATAAAACTCAAACCGAGACTCGGATGCATGAACCGTCAATTACATTAGATCTAGAGCACTTGGTTTCAACTATTGGGGCTCCTACCCTATCATTTCGTCGACCAGAAAACAATTTGTTAGAGTATATCCAACACTAGGGTTTTGGTCAATGAGGCATAGTGCAATTTTTGAAGAGGAGGTCGATTTTCAAGAACATTGTTTCATGTCTTTTTGGCTAGTGTAGTCACATGGGCCTTGGCCAAACATACTTGCAGGAGCTTATGGCATTCTGTTATGCTACTCGGTTTGGATTTTATGCCCTCGGACCAAATTAACCACATGTCCCTAAATGGCTTGAGGAGGCAAGTTGCAACTCTCGATAAAACTCAAACCGGGACTCATATGCATGAGTTGTCAGTTGCATTGGATTAAGAACACTGGGTTTTATCTAGTGGTGCCCCTACGCTATCATTCCGTCGATTGAAACACCATTTGTTGGAGTATCTCCGGCACTCGGGTTTTGGTCAATGAGGCATAGTGAAATTTTTGAAGATGAGTTCAATTTTCAAGAACACTCTGTCGAGCATTTTTTGCTAGTGTAGTCGCATGGAAATTGGCCAAACAGACTTGCGGGAGCTTACAGAACTACATTATGTTGCTCGGTTTGGATTTTATGCCCCTGGACCAAATTGGCCACATGTCCTTGAATGGCCTGAGGAGGCGAGTTGCAACTATCGATAAAACTCAAACCGGGACTCAGATGCACGAACCATCAGTTACATTGGATCTGTAGCACTGGGTTTCAATTATTGGGGCTCTTACGCTATCATTCTTCGACCGAAAATCCATTTGTTGGAGTATCTCCAACACTAGGATTTTGGTCAATGAGGCATAGTGCAATTTCTGAAGAGGAGGTTGATTTTTAAGAACATTGTGTCAAGTCTTTTTGGCTACTGTATTCATGTGGGCCTTGGCCAAACATACTTATAGAAGCTTACGAAAGTTCATTATGCTAGTCGGTTTGGATTTTATGCCACTGGACCAAATTGACCACATGTCTCTAAATGGATTGAGGAGGCGAGTTGCAACTCGCGATAAAACTCAAAGCGGGACTGAGATGCACGAACTGTCAGTTTCATTGGATTAAGAGCATTGGTTTTCAGCTATTGGGGCCCCTATGCTATCATTCCGTCGACCGGAAAACCATTTGTTGGAGTATCTTCGACACTAGGGTTTTGGTCAATGAGGCATAGTGCAATTTCTGAAGATGAAGTCGATTTTCAAGATCACTTTGTCGGGCATTTTTGGCTATAGTATTGGTATTGGTATTGGTATTGGTATGGTATGGTATTGTATTGGTATTGGTATTGGTATCGGTATGGTATTGGTATGCATATCATTACCAATGCATACCATTGTGGTATGCAATGGTATTGATATTGGTACGCAACGATATTGATATGCAATGTTATTGGTATGGTATGGTATGGTACTGGCAATGGTATTGGTATGCATATCATTGTCAATGCATACCATTGCAATGAAATGGTATGAAATATTGGTATTGGTATTGGTATGCAATGATATTGGTATGCAATGGTATTGGTATGGTATGGTATGGTATGGTATGGTAATGGCAATGGCATTGGTATTGGTATGGTATGGTATGGTGTGGTATTGGCAATTGTAATGATATTTTTATTGGTATGCAATGGTATTGCTATTGGTATTTCCATGCAATGGTATTGGCCATATTGGTATGCAATGGTATTGGTATTGGTATTGGCAAGGCATAAGGGTATTGACAATGCATATTGGTATTGGTTTTGGTATGGTATTGGTATGCATAGCATTGCCAATGCATACCATTTCCACGCAATGGTATTGGTATTGGTATGAAATGGTACGATATTGGTATGGTATTGGTATTGGTAGTGTTATTGGTATGCAATGGTATGGTATTGGTATTGGTATTGGTATGTTACTGGTATGGTATGGTATGGTATGGTATGGTATTGTACTAGTATGGTATTGGTATGGTATGGTATGGTATTGGTATTGGTATTGGTATTGGTATGGTATTGGTTWTGYWATGGTATTGGTATTGGTATTCAATGGTAWTGGTATTGSWATGRTAWYRGTATTGGTATGGTATTGGTATGCATATCATTGCCAATGCATACCATTRTCRTGCAATGGTATGCAATGGTATTGGTATGGGTACACAATAGTATGGTATTGGTATGGTAGTGGTACTGGTATTGTTATTGGTATTCAATGGTATGGTATTGGTATTGGTATTGGTATGTTATTGGTATGGTATTGTATTAGTATGGTATGGTATGGTATGGTATGGTACATGTATGGTATTGGTATTGGTATTGGTATGCAATGACATTGGTATTGGTATGCAATGACATTGGTATTGTATGTAATGGTATTGGTATTGGTATGCAATGGCATTGGTATTGTATGTAATGGTATTGGTTGTATTGGTATGCAATGGTATTGGTATTGGTATTGGAAAGGCATAAGGGTATTGGCAATGCATATTGGTATTGGTTTTGGTATGGTATTGGTATGCATATCATTGCCAATGCATACCATTTCCGTGCAATGGTATGCAATGGTATTGGTACACAATGGTATGGTAGTGGTATTAGTATTGGTACGCAATGGTATGGCATTGGTATGGTATTGGTATTGGTATTGTTATTGGTATTCAATGGTATGGTATTGGTATTGGTATGCTATTGGTATGGTACGGTATGGTATTGTATTAGTATGGTATTGGTATAGTATGGTATGGTATTGGTATGGTATTGGTATTAGTATGGTATGGTATGGTATTGGTATTGGTATGCAATGGTATTGGTTGTATTGGTATGCAATGGTATTGGTATTGGTATTAGCAAGGCATAAGGGTATTGGCAATGCATATTGGTATTGGTTTTGGTAGTGGTATTGGTATTGGTATTGGTATTGGTATTGGTATTTGTATGGTATTGGTATGGAATGGTATTGGTATTGGTATTGCCATGGTATTGGTATTGGTATGGTATTGGCATGGTATAGTATTCATATGGTTTTGGTATTGGTATGGTATTGGTATTGGTGTTGGTATGGTATTGGTATTGGTATGCATATCATTGCCAATGCATACCATTTCCATGCAATGGTATGCAATGGTATTGGTATTGGCATGCAATGGTATGGTATTGGTATTGGTATGGTATGGGATTGGTATTAGTATTGGTATGGCATGGTATGGTATTGGTATTTTTGGATCATGTTGTCATTGATGCCAATGGTTTGATTATTTGATATATTGTTGGATCATACGCCATTGATGCAAATGGTTTGGTTTGATTGATGTCATTGATTGATCTCAAGTAATTGATTGATTGATGATTGATGAACAATGTATATGCCTTGATGAGAATGATAGATGTCCAAGTGGAAACCAATTGATAAAGATGGATCATTGATATGATGGCCTTGATGAGAATGATAGATGTCCAAGTGGAAACCAATTGATGAAGATGGATCATTGATATGATGCATTGATGAAGATGGATCAATGAGTTGTCATTGATACATGATGCATAGTTCATATATATGATGCAATGGTGAAATGATGCAAAGATGAATCATTATTGTCTTATCATGGTTGATAAGGTGCACAAATGGATGAACTCCAAAGTGGTCCCCTTACGGTAAAAGCCCTCACGGGAAGACTCTTTACAGGTTGAGTTATCCTAGAAAAACAGTTGGAGGACCCATGCTTGCATGTGGATTAATGAGATGAATATCAATGAAGTTGTTGATGAAACTATCCTAGATGGATAGTGCTTGAAATGCCATTTCCGGTGGTATGTGGAATGTCACATAACTCCTCACGGTTTGAGAGTTATGGCTCTACGAAGTTGAAGGACCCCCATATGATGGCTTGAAGCCCCAAAAGGTCAAAGAAGTCAAAGTGCTTGAAAAGAAGAAATCATTATTTAAATGATAAAGTAAAGTGACAAATCAAGAAAGATTATTTAAATGATAAAATGAAGTGACAAAATCAAGAAGGAATATTTAAATGATAAAGTATTGGAGAACTTTCTATTCATGGAAAGTGGTTAACCCTAAAATAAGGAAAATAGGTTAAGAGATCTAGAAATGAGTTAAGTAACCTAAAAATGGGTTAAGTGACCTAGAATATGAAAGTATAAATAAGAAGCTAAGATCTCTTGTAAAATGTACATTTGGTGAGAATCTTTTTTGTGGATCAATGGAGAGCCTCTTGTGAATATCTTGTGGAGTATTGATGGAGATATTTTTGAAAATATCTTTTGGAGTATTGATGGAGAGATTCTTGTGAGAGAATCTTATTGATGTGGATCTCTTGAGCATGATTGAAGATCTATTCTGAGGAAGAGAGCGAGAGGAGGATCTCATGGACGCATCAAAGTTTCGGCAATGTCGGAGATCTTGATGGTAAAATTCTCGAATTCACAGAAAACCCTATTTTATGATGCCCACATGGGTTGTATGTGTATAGGGTGCGTGTACACGTGGGCTGGCTGTGTATAGGGTGAGTGTACACGTGGGATGACTGTGTACATGGAGCGTGGAGTGGATAAAATCATGGAGATTTTTGTTTGAGTTGGTGTCAAGCTCTTAGATGATGAGGCAGGTTCCAAATCTGCATTCTATGGCCTCAGATCTATCATTGAGACACTGGTATGGTTACATTATTGTCTTGATGGATACTATTGTTTGATGTGTTGGGAATTCTTAGAGAATTCTTGGTATGGCTTCTATGATGTGGTTCAGTTTGGTTGATTTGGTTGATGAAGTGAGCAATACTCTTAGTGACATGATTGCTATGGTATAATAGTTGTTTATACTTGATTGAGATAGCATTCATATTGATTTGTTGTGGAGCATGAGCAAGATATTGGAGAGCTTGGATGTGTTGTGAGTGGTTGTGGGTCAGTTTGGACAGTGGAAGATAGAAGATAAATTAATTGTAGGTTGCAGAGGATCTGAGCATGTGAAGAAAAGAAAAACCCTAGTCGCTCAGAAACATACACGTGTTGCATTATACATTGGTTGCGTGCACACGTGGGCTGTAGTGAGTCAGGGTGCATGCACACGTGGGTTGTAGTGAGTCAGGGCGCGTGCACACACGAGATGCACTACTGATAGGTCGCGTACCTATTGACAGATTGATATCTGTTGAGGATTGTTGCCTCATCTCAGTTGGTGTTGAGGGTGTAAGCTGAGTCTTGCATTATAGAGAAAGTGCTCTTACAAAGTTGTACTCTATTCAGTTGTTGCTGATAAACCCCAAGGATTGTAGTCTGTAATAAAAAGAAAATTGTACATACATCTTGTGTTCTTTGTGTTCATTATGGTGATGACTTGTTGATGATATATTGTTGATATATGTTGCTGATATGTGCTCTCATCTAACTGATTATAAATGACAACAATGGGTAATGAATAAATGTTGAATGCTAATTGATGAGTT
>ML807464.1:121208-140990 GCA_009831015.1 Picea engelmannii | reverse complement strand
AATTCAGTTTATGGTTTGATTCTCCCACTCCCTTGATGGGATATTGGTAATCATCACCAAGTGTCACTTTCTAAGAAAACTTCTTTTCTAAGATACAAGAGAGAATGTTTCTTTGTCCCGTCATGTGCTTGGATGCACCACTATCAATGAGCCAAGTGTCCTCTCCAGGGGTTACAGATCCTGAGAGGGCCGAGATCAAGATATGGTCTTTGATCTGCTCTCTTATCATCTTTGCGGGTGGCTCCTCATCTTCGACTACATGGGCATGGAGCCTCTTATGTTTTCTCTTGTATTCTTCTTGTCTGGCTGGACAAAACTTTGCAATGTGTCCCATCTTGTCACAATGATAGCATTGTACAGATGGATAGTCTCTTTCTTTTCGTTGTCCTCTCTTCTGAAATCTCCTTGGATGAGATTCTTTATGATTGAATTTATTTGATTGTTGAGGCTATTTATGAGTCTTCTTTTGAAAGTAGGGTTTCTTCCTTCCTCCTTTGGTGTGGGTAGCTAGGGCTTGATCATCATCCCTTGCTAGTAACGCTTCACGATTCATTACTCTTGTTTCTTCTTGGATGCATTCTTCCCATAGACTGTCAAACTTCAGTTTCTCTTTTCTGGCACATATTGTTTGGATGAAAGCATCCCAAGGTCTTGTGAGATCATTTAGGGCCGTCATTATGAGTTCGTCTTCGTCTATGGTATCTCCAATAGCTTCTAGCTGTTCTTTGAATTTTGAGATTCTGGAGAAGTATTCCTGAATCATTTCTCCTTTCTGCATCCTTGTATTCTTTTGCTGAGTTCTTAGATTCATCTTTCGATTTATGTTCTTTCCTTCATATAGTCTGGTCAAGGCATCAAACATCTCTTTTGGAGTCTTCTTGGATGACACATAAGGAATCAGGTGGTCTTTGATTGAATTTGCAATGATTCTTTTGGCCCTTATTGTGTCCTTTTGTTGCTTTGCCTTTTCTGCAGCATTGTCGGGTTTCGGTACTTCTTCTTTGACGAATCTTGCTAGGTCATTCTCTTCAAGAATGAGGCCAATCCTATACTTCCAGGCACGGAAGTTTTCCACTCCTTCTAACTTGTCAACAAGCTTAACTCTTGCAGACATCTTTACTTGGCGCTAGGAAAATGACCGAAAAATGAAAGTGCTCAAAATAAAAAACTGAACTTACCAGGAGGTGCGCTTGGCTGAGGCAAGTAGCCTGGTGTGCTTGGATCTGAGAAAATCCAACTTTTGCTCCAAATTTGATCTGCGGATTTCTGGACTGGTACCTCTGGTACTTCTGGTACACTGGTTTTCTAGTAATTCTGGTACTTTGTGAAACTAGGGTTTCACTTTTCGGGAGCTCCAAACACTAAAAATGTGCGCTGAGAGTGCCAAATTGATCCTTAGGGGAGGGCACACTTTTCTAGATGGTTTTGGGGCTTAAAAGCTTCACCATCAAAAAGCCCTAATTTTCATGTACGGTAACAGTGACGTTTTTCACTTGTGAAAGATGCTTCCTTCAGCTTGGCTCTGATACCATGTTAATGTTTAAGCCGTTATTATAGATGTTTGCATTTCATTAGATAACAATAGCATAATCCAAGATCACTGAGAAATACACAATCACAAGAGACACCGCATTTATCCTGGGAAACCCTTTAGGGGAAGAAAACCCAACAAAACTTCCTTAATATAGATAGCCAATACAATGCCAAGAGATCTCTTATGCTAATACAGAAAGTCCTTTCCTAGATATGCGCCACTCTCTCTCCTTCTTTTCTAATCAACAGATCGGAAACTTGTCTCTCAAATGAGCAAGTGTGTTGTGTCTAAGTGAGGCGCTAGCCTCCTTTATTTATACAAGTCTAGCACGTGTGAAGTGTCTCTTCACTGGCAGGGCCGACTTCTCAAACTGGGTGGGTAAACCCACCTTTATTATATTTCTGGGCCTCTTTAATATCTGCTGGGGCCGACTTCTTATTCTGCCTATTACAATTGTCTTTTGACTAATCCGTAAAAGGGGATTTGGTCCTATTACAATAACCGACATGATCAATCCACAATGGGGATTGATCCTATGAATAATATATCAATAATAATAAGAATACTCTTTGCAGTTACATTATTTCAACATTACTAAGCCCCTGTTTCCTTTCTGCACCTCAAATACAGAGAAACTGGTTTGGTTTTACATATGCTATCATTCACACAAGGTGAACAACTTGATCCACTATTGATCTGTTTGCAGTTTGCAATCTCTGTAGCAAGCTTGTTATCTCAGCCTGTTCTGCATTTCTAGCTCCCTCCTGTCAGAAACATTGTATGGGCTCTGAACATGAAACTTTTCCTTAGTTGCTTAATCTCCATTACTCTTTGACTCAGTTCCTTCTATGGCTTGCAAATTTTCACATGTAAGAACACCACTAGATGCATAGTCAACAGTGCCGTTCTCAAGATTGACTTCTGAGTTCCCACACAACTGATGTGTCTGTTGAACCTCACCTTTCTCTTTTACAGCTTCAGACTTATTCATTTTCGCTCTCTCTTCAACACTTACACTAGCAGAAGAATCTTGACCTACCTTGGATGCAGTGACCCTTATATCCTCAGCCGACTTGTTAACTGATCTCTTTTCTGGTATTTTTGGCATCCCTTGTCTTGGGCTATCAAGCCTAGCATTAGGTTTAGTGATAATAGATTTTTTGAGAAGGTAATCTGGTCAATGACCTCCGCATTGTCTTCTTTGTAGATGTACTGTTCCCTATGCCTGCTCACAAGCATGACATCGAGAATGCCTTCCAGTACAGCTCATTTGTTCAATCTGATTTGAACTTGCTGGTATTTCCTGATTAGCAGAGCTTCCATCCTGAGAACCAGAATCATCTGGTAGTACATCTTCAAGAAAACCTTTGTCAACCTCTCCAGCCAAATCAACCTGGTCTGTGGCTACAACAAAGAGTAAAGTGTGCAGTTCTCCCTAATCTCCAGCATAGAAATGGATATCTGGTGCTAAAGAAGTTCTCTTTGTTGGAATCATTGCATTATCAGTATGACAGGTCTGTTGCTTGTGGGCCTGTTCAAGGTTTAAATTTACATTTGGTATAGTAAGGCATCTTAAAACTTCAGCATTAAAGTCTTGAAAATGAACAGCTGAAGCACCCTCCAGGCATGCGAAAATTGCAGGAAGACCATGCCCACAACCAAGCTCCAATACTTTCTTTCCTTGAATGATAACTGGCCATCTTGAATCTCATGTTTCAAGGCATTGACTAGATCTGTTGAACTTTCCCACATTTTCAGGCCCCCCCTTAATACTTCCTAGGAACACGATCTGAAGTAGCTGATGAGATGATAGGACTTCAGGGTTGAATAACCTTTTGATTCCAAACAGGTGCCCGCCAGAATGGTGGATAACAGGACCAAAAAGCTTCAAGCAACTTTCTTTAGGAAGAACCTCTACTGTTTTTGTCTAGAAGAAGAAACAAATGATCGGTGAACAGATATTCAGAGGATGCAAATGCTGCGTTCACTCATTTTGGTGCACAGATTATTCTTATATATGATGATCTAGGTTTACTTCGGCAAAAATCGGAAAAAGTGCGATTTTTTGGGCTTGCCGATTTTTTGGTCAGAGAAAAAAGCACGTTTTTTTGAAAAAATAGGGAAAAAGCGGCAAAAATCGGAAAAAAGCACCACAGTCGCCTAGGCCGCAGGATAAAGAGCCCGATTCGTTTTTTTTTTTGTGTGGAGCAGCAAGGGAAGAAGTTTGTGGAGGCCATCAAGCATTTTTGAGGTGTGCAAAGGCAGGGTAGTGGATTCATCCACAAACTATCTGAGAGACTGAGGGTGGAGATTGAGGTGCCTCTCTTGGATGAGGCACCTACATGGTTAGAGGAAGGGGACCAGGAGCAACAGCACTAGCAGGAGGAGGAGGAGGAGGAGGAGATTCATCCATACACCATGGAGGATGATGAGTTAGTTGAAAGTGGAACACCACTTTCTACACATATTGGAGTTGCTAGTCCTCCTTCCAGCATTGATGTCCAACCAGGACCTTCTGCCTCTAGTTCAAGGCCTGGCAAACAGCCCCTGATTTTTTCCCGTAAAAGGGGGAGAGGGCATTGATAATTTGATACCATATAGCTAGTTGCTAGTTTTGGGACATATGCATTTATATATGTGATCATTGATGTCATTTTGTATTGATTTCAGACTTTCAGTAATGACTTTGATGTATCGGTTTTNCATTGATGTCATTTTGTATTGATTTCAGACTTTCAGTAATGACTTTGATGTATCGGTTTTTGTTTGGCATCCACTATATAATATATATCAGTTCTTTCTCCATATTTATGTGCCTATCTGTTTATATGATGTTGTTGTTGCTTCATATATTGAAAAATGTTTAAAATTTTGAAAAAAAATGAATAAATTATGTATTTTTTGATGTTTGCTGAGTTTTTCCGATTTTTTTGCCGATTTTTTCCGAGGCGATGTTTTCAAGACCCTTGCCGAGTTTTTGCCGTTGCCGAGTTTTTCCACTAGGGTTTCAAGTTTCATATGTTTAAATTTTTTAGTATTTTAGTTGGGGTCCCCTATGTTGGGGACTATGACGTCCCTTGTAGGCTGTGACATTCCCTACATTCTGGGGGGTGCTTCCACATGTCCCTGGATGCATTTCCCCACTCCCTTATCCTTGCATCCTGGAAACCTGGTGGAACATTGGGTATCTGTTCATTAAGGGGTATGCTCAAGATTTTATGCAAACATAATCGACATTATTCCCATCTGTTCTGCACTGAGGTGTTAATAGAAGAACAGGTCTTGAGTCGGACCTTTCAAAGACTAACTATCTCAAATTGGCTGGTAGGAACTGGCCACAGCATTATTACATGCACGTTTTCGTACGTATTTCTCACAATGGTATTGACAGTTTAGTTCAGTACTTTTAGCTTGAACTCTAAGGGTTGGTTTGTGGTTATTTAGTTTTTAAAAAGAATTCCCATACAATTAACACTTCTCATTGCATCCGTTCAGCATAGCATGCATATCTCCAGGCCCTGAATTAATTTTGATGTTCGTATTTAAATTCTTGACTCAAACTTCTCATGTTGTTGTTGATAACTTACTGAGCCTCAATTAGGTGATACAGGTATGGGCCTCTTTGGATTTCCACAACTCTTGTATTTGCGGTAACAGCACTTGGAAACTATGCTTCCTATTTGTCTTTCATACAGAGTGAACATAAGCCTGACTGGTATTATGACATTAATTATATGAGCTGGGCTGCGTGCTTGATTTATGGATACATCTGTTTGGTACCCCTCGGATTTTATTTCATCCTCCGTTACTTGGGCATATCAACACCCTTGGTGCAGCTTTGGTGTCTTTATGGATATTCTCTGTTTCTCTTCATTCCAGCTTCGGTATGTGCATATTTTTTCTCTGCATTATGAGTTTCAAATATGTACTATTTCCTGTCTTCAAGGTAGTAATAACTGCTTGTTTGCTGTTTGGCAGATTCTGTTGATCTTCCCAACTGAGTTTTTAAGATGGACTGTTATTGCTCTTGCTGGCTTAGCGGCAGCAAGCTTTGTAGCACTGAATATGCGATCTTGCATGAGTGGGAGTGACAAATGGATGACAGCAGGCATAAGCGCATTTTTAATGCAAATATGCTTGGCCCTTGTGATTAAGCTTTGTTTCTTTGTATAAATGGAAGAGGTTTACTTGACAATTATAGTTTAATACGCATAGTAGTGATTCTTTAGTAAAGCTAAGATGTTTAACTCTGTTTCGAGGCACTTTCAAGGAGTATCATGGAAAGAAAGTGACATGTAATGAAATACATGCATGCCTGTGGGGATTTAAATTTTACACATTGCTGCTGCACTAACCTGTTTCTTTAACATGTAGTAGATATGTACGTGTAAAACTTATCCCAGCTTGTCTTTCAAGGGAATTTGTGTTTTGGTATTTGCAATGGTTCTAATGGGTTTGACATGGTTTTCCATTGAAGCTCTGTTCTGAAGAGAGTTTACTTTGAATTTGTCTTCTTTAAATTGTAAGTGATAGTTTGATAGTTTCTCACCTTAAGCTTGTACAGACGGTTGTTGGATAAGGAAGCTAGCAAGAGTTGGTGTAAGGTTTAGCATTGGGATTGGCTAGACATGTTATAGAAACAGGTATCTACTAACCTATTTCTTTAACATGTAGTAGATATGGACGTGTAAAACTTATCCCAGGTTGTCTTTCAAGGGAATTTGTTTTTTGGTATTTGCAATGGTTCTAATGGGTTTGACATTGTTTGCCATTGAAGCTCTGTTCTAAAGAGAGTTTACTTTGAATTTGTCTTCTTCAAATTGTAAGTGATAGTTTTATAGTTTCTCACCTTAAGCTTGTACAGACGGTTGTTGGATAAGAAAGCTAGCAAGAGTTGCTGTAAGGTTTAGCATTGGGATTGGGCAATAACAACAGAAATCTGACAGGTAAGCATGAGTAGAGTTAATAAGAAGTGCTTGAAATCATTGTATTTAAAAGGGCTACAGCAACAACTGCCAAGCGGATTGTTTGCTTGATTATTAGTTGAGAGTTGCTTTTGATGAGTGATGCCCTCTGCGATAAGCCTCACAATAATTCTTTGAGGAGACAAAAGTAACATTTTCCAGCAGTTTTAAATGCCAATAAGCCAGCACACGTTCAGAATCATTATGATCTGGAAGTTCTAAAAATATTTCACTCTCCGTGCTTCCTATTGTTTGCTGATTACGGTTTCCATCTGGAAAACCCACCAAGTTTGACAGCTCTGGCAGTTATCTTTCAGGGGGTCAGGAAGGCACATACTAAACCTGGACTTCTGCGATTTAGATAGCAAAGTTATAAAGCAATACGATTTGGTTAAATATAGTTTTCATAAGGATTTGAGATGAATGCCAAAATAGTGTGGCACAATGAATCTGAATCTTGCCATCTTTCTCGTCTCCCATTGGTAAAAATCTGTCCTTTGTCATCTTTGTTTTTGAAGATCAATAATTTCATGTGCGGTATATGTTTACTAGTTGAATTTGAATTGAAAAGGAAGGGTTTGTAACCATCCTTCCTTGTTGGACTTTAAATTACATCATCAATAACAAAATCAGCGCTATTGCACTTTAGATTACATTATTGACAACGAAAAATTCATTATACGCAGGTTCAAGAGGACAATATGAGGATGGACACCCTCTTTACAAAATAGTAAGAATCATAAAGAAAAGAGCAAGTTTCCGTCTCAAACTACTTAAAGCACAACAAATTAAAGAAAACTCCATTCTACTCGGGTTTGGTTAATGTATTTTCAACAAATTAAAATAAATTGCGTTCTACTCAGGTTTAGTTCATGTGTTTTGTTTGTTCTCCACTTTGTTGTCATATTACTTTACAAACTTGATTATGAGTGGAGTTGCTTGGCTCGCTCCTTTATGGATTCAATATCATCTAACATTGGCTCAGTCCTTTATGGATTCAATACCATCTAGCATGACATCTATTCATGCCCATTTCCTAAACTCATTTTGCCTCTTAAAACCAACTATAAGTTTGGTAGTATTTACATACACCCTTTCAACATCTAGCATGACATTTATTCATCTCCACTTCCTAAACTCATTTTGCCTCTTGCCACCTATTATCACATGATTTGTACTTGTGCAAAGCCCTCCATAAAATCCCTGTTGAATTTTCATTAGTTTTGTTAACATTAGATTTACCATAGCATTTTGATCTTCTTTTAACATTCAATAACCATATACTGAAATATATAAGCAGCAGATAAACAAACACAAGAAGACACAAAGATTTATACTTGGAAACCCTTCTTCACAAGGGAGAAAAACCCAACAATTTTTCTTAGAGAGAATATCCTTGCCAATACTATATAACCAAGAACCAACTCTATCCACTAGAGCAAACTAACAAAGAAGAATATTTATCTCCACAAGAGATAACCCAACAATGCAACAACATCAAACCCTTGCCAGAGTGCTAGAGTAATTTGGCCTCCACTAGCGCATCATCAAGACATAAGATAAACCCTAACGAGGGTTATGAGGAAACCATAGACAAACTATGCCCTTCTTCCTTCCTCCTTTGCTGGAGAGCTGCAACTGCAACTCTCCACTAAACTTGCATTATAGATGAGAGAGTCTGTATCAAATGAGGAGGGCGTCACCTTTATTTACACTGGATTGGGCATGTGTCTTTTCCAATAGGGCCGACTTGTCTTTCTGGAAAATATATTTTCTCTTTGTCTTTTTCCCGTGGGGCCGACTTTACATATGGACCATTATATTTCTTCTTTATATTATTCTGTGGGGTTGACTTCTCTTATGGGATCTTCTAATTTCTTCCGAGACTTCTTTGATCTGTTCAATGGTTATCCAATGACTTCTTGGCATCTTCATCTCTAAGAAAAGTTGTCTCGGAGCTGAATACCTCCCGTTGCTACCAAAAACATCAACACTCCCTCTTAGCTAGGGAGGTATTCTCCATGATGTTCTCCTCTGGTCCTCATAGCCCTGCAGGCTATGCCATGGTCCTCAGACCATGCCATGGTCACTCTGACCATGTTATTGGTAGCATCATCACGTCACACATGGCTACAACCAATGTGGACCTATCAATCTCGTCTAGGGGCTACAACCCGCTAGAGAACACTAGGGCTACAACCACATAGTGTGTGTCATCATCGTTAAGGGATACAACCACAAGACATATCCACTTGGGCTACACCCCAAGGGATAATGGGCTACAATCCAATACAACTTATCAGTCCATCGAGGAGTATCATCACAGGTCAACCCAGCTTAGTCCATCGAGTAGTACGAGCTGGATAAAATATCCCAACCACATGGGATACACCCCAAGGGTCACTAAGCGCTAACCTAGTACAACTTATCAGTCCATCTATAAGTGCCATACTCAACTCAGTCAATTAAGGAGGATCATTATAGGTCAACCCAACTTAGTCCATCGAGGAGTATGACTTGGAGAAATATCCCAACTGCTTGAGCTGCACCTCAAGGGTCACTGGGCACTAGCCCAATATACTGTCACAGGTCAACTCGACTCAGTCCATCGAGGAGTACGACCTGGAGAATGTCTCACTAAGTTGATCATACGAGGTTGCAACCATCAACACTCCCTCTTAACGAGAGGGGAATCCACTTCAAGTTTATCACAGAAGTACTTGAACTTCGACTTGGCAAGGGGCTGAGTGAGAACATCTGCAATCTTCTCATTTGGAGGAAGGTACTGCATCAATATTGCTTTCCTCAACACCATGTCTCGAATGTAATGAAACTTGATCTCGACAAGTTTCAATCTGTCACGAGATACTGGATTCTCAGAGAGCTTCACACATATCTGGTTATCATAATGAATCACGGTGGGATCCAACATATGTCCAAACAATCCTGCAAGGAGTTTTCGAAGCCACACTGCTTCACAAACTGCCATAAATACTGCAATATACTCTGCTTCTGTGGTACTCAAGGCCACAAAAGTCTATCTCTTGCTACACCAGGAAACCATGGTAGACCTCAAACTAAAGCATCACCTTGAGGTGCTCTTCGTGTCAACTGTGCTCTCTGCCCAGTCAGAATCATCATATCCCTGTAATCTCATGTCAACATTGGAAGCATATCTCAAGCCATATCCAATTGTGCCCCGCAAGTATCTCAACACATGCTTCACAACTACCCAATGCAACTATCTCGACTAACTCATGATCTGGCTAAGTGCACTCACTGCATAGAAAATATCTAGTCTGGTGTTAACTAGATACATCAATGATCCAATCAATTGTCTGTACATAGTTGGATTAATCAAATATGAGTCGAAAGAAGGCTCACTCAACTTCTTCATATTCGACACCATCGGTGTAGCCATGGACTTATAGTCCAACATCCCAAATCTCCTCAAAATCTCAATTGTATACTTCCCCTGACTCAGGAAGATCTCATTAGTTCTCTGCCACACCTCTAGTCCCAATAAATAGTGCACAATGCCAAGATCCTTCATTTTAAACTCAGAGGCCAACTCATATTTGCACCAAGCAATGAGGGTCTCTGCTCCGGTGAGAAATAAATCATCAACGTACAGGATCAGAATCAGGGACTCACCATCAACAACCTTATAGTACAGGTTGGCATCAACAATACTCTTGTTGAAACCCAAACTCATCAGGTATCCATCAATCCTCACATACTAATCTCGAGGTGCCTACTTGAGTCCATACATGGCCTTCTTCAACCTGCACACATGGGACTCTTTCCCATGAATCACAAAACCATATGAGTGCTTGATGTACACCCTTCCTCAATCCTTCCATTGAGGAAGGTTGTCTTCACATCCATCCGATGTAGTCTCCAACCCATGGTTGAAATAGGGGAAATGATCGTTCGAATGGAGGTGTACCAAGCAACAAAAGAAAATGTCTCTTCATAGTCTATTCCCTCTACCTGAGAGAATCCTTTAGCCACAAATCTCACTTTTTGCTTCTTGATACTCTTGTCAGCTGCATGTTTGATCTTATAGATCCACTTGGAAGTCACTACAAACTTCCCCTCAAGTCTCAGAACAATATCCCACACATCATTCTTCATGATGGATTGATACTCCATCATGGCATCTCTCCATACCTGCTGACTAGATGCCTCCTCATAATAGGAAGGCTCAGAATCAATGATGTGACTCATCGCTGCAACATAGCTCGAGAGTCTCTGACGTCTCTTGCTCTCTCTGAAAGTACCATGGGGAGCTGCATGTCCCTCTGCCTCTTGCAAAGTTTGACGAGCCCATGCATGCCTCTTCTAGCCTACTACAATATCTTTGGGAACATCAACATGATCCACATGGTCAACTGGATCAACGGACTCAACGAGCTCAACCAGCTCCCTCTGAACTATTGAAGGGTGAGGGAGAGAAGATACCATTTCCTCTTTTCTCTCACTATCAATCTCCATGTGAGATTCTCTAGACCTGATGAAGGCTACCTTCTCCTCAAAGGAAACATCCCTACTCACCTCAATCTGTCTATGACCTGAGATGTATATTCGATACCCCTTCAAAGATTCATTGTACCCAACAAATGTACTTTTCCTCCTTGAAGGGTCTAACTTCGTCCTTTTCTCCTTGGGTACGTAAATGTATATAGGGAACCCAAACATCCTGAGGTGTCCAACCACATGATTCACTTTGATGAAAGCCTCCTCGGGAGTCATGTTCTTCAAAATCCAAGTCTAAAGATCACATACTCAAAGAAGCAACTGTCATAGGGCCACACAAATCTGAATGCACCAGGTCCAAGATCCCCTTGGATTTGTTGTCACTTTTTGGAAAAGATCCCTTGACATTCTTGCCAAGAGCACAACCTTTGCAAATGCCATCATGCTCTAGATATAATAGACAATTACCAAGTTATATAGCTCATCAATCACCTTTAGACTCTAGATAATTATGGAAACTAATTGTTGTTGCAAATTTACAGCAGTAAAACAATGTATAGCAACAATGAATGTTTTGTAATAGTAATAGTTAAAAGTACCCAAAAATTTAGCAATTGTGCATAAGAATTAAGCCTTCAATAAGTGCAATAACATCAAATTGCTAGACAATGATTCCGAGTATCTTTATCCACAATTTTAAGTATGCAACAATTAAATTAAGCCCTAATGGCCGTAGCAAATATTTGTAACAACAACAATAAATATAATTTGTTTGCTAGGGTTATAGTTAGTGAAGTTAGTCAAATCGCTTAGAGAAAGAGAGAGAGTGTTAATTCTAAGAGTGTTTTCACCACCAAAAGAGTTCCAGACTAGTGTCGTTGACTTTCTAGGGCTATGGAGTCAAGCATGCAACACTTTGAAGAGTACACTAGATGGGCAAGAAGAGTGAGGTTTTGAACCCTAAGGTGCAAAGCCTCTTGGGCCTTAGGACTAAAACCTTTAAGAAATCGATTTCTAGGATTCAAGGCTAAAAAATTGAGTAAGATCAAAACCTTAAGGTGCAAAGCCTCTTGGGCCTTAGGCATTTGAATCCTAGCAAGAGACTAGTTCTCTTAATGCTTTCACCAAAAACTTGGACAAACAAAAGTATTGAAGGAGAGAAAGCCTTATGTCTCTGTCTTAGGGTTTTACTAGAACAAAGTAACATTCAACAATATAACAATTATCACATTATACCATGAGCAAACTTATCAACTTAAAACAAATTACTTACTAATCCAAGTCGTCATGCCAAGAGAAACCCTAGTTGCAACAAGATATCATCCAAGAAAGAAAAGCATCCACAAACAATCCTCCTCCAAAAGGTGCGAACTAGATCCAAGAAGCCAAAGAGAGTATAGTGAACTTTTTAGAGCTCTCACTCACAAGTGTGAGGGAGGAAGTGATGATGAAAATCATGTTTGAGCACTAATATTATTTATACAAGGCAACCCTGGTGCTATTTGTCCACATAATAAAGTAAAATGTCAATAATTCATGTTACAAGTGGGGCCGACCCCTCAAAGTAGCCTCTATAATAACAATAAATGCAAAATGGCCATCACAAAGCCAAACATGTGGCGATGTCAAGCCTCTAAGAGGTGAAGGAGAGCCTCCTAAGTCCATGTGTCATCATCCAAAGTGCAAGCAAGGTAGGAGAATTCCATGCCACCTCAAATAATCATGTGGTGTCCTTGTGGCAAGCAAGCCCTGACATCTCCATCAAACCCTAGCATGACATCATCATCAAAAAAGGCCCAACATCCAAGGTGTAAAGGATGGTGTACATTGTCTTTGCATGTTGTCCAAGCCACACCAAGTGCACCATCCTCCATCAAGTAGCTGGGTAATGTGTGGGTGCATAGTCCAAAGCATGGGCTTCCTTCCCATAAATTTTCCATCATGACTATATCTGTCAAAATCAAGCCCATCAACCAATCATCCAAGGTCGAGAAGATGTGAGAGATTGTATCTGAGTGTGTCAAGTCACCACGCGACTCAATGCTCTGTATCAGGCATGCCATATCCTACAATAAAGGCACAACATCCTAGGTGAAATCCCAGGGCGTCCTTCAAAGTACCATTTCAGGTGTATCCAAATAAAAACAAAGCATGAAATCAAGTAAAGCCAATATTCATAAAATATACTAGTCCTTAGATCATATAAAGTAAAATGTTACTTAAGATATAAGCCACATAAATAGTTCACATCAAGTATCCCTTTCAAATTTCACATTAGCTCAAGACTCTAGGTAAGTTGGCAAGTTTGAATATGGGAGGACCTTCATCAGATCCTATTAGGTGTTCCAACCAAAACAATGGAAGAAAAGACCTAAGTAGAGGGACATGTCCTGGGGGAAACATGAAATAAAAGAACCCTTGAAGAGTAAGTGTGATACTAGTATGTGTTGGGCTTACTTCATGGCTTATGGTGTCATCTAATTGATTTCTATGAGCACCTTTGTGGAGGGTATACTTGCTCTTGACTTACCACTTTCTAAGTGCTACATTTTCCCAAACCTCTTAATCTTCCTTTTTCTTGTCCTTTTATCATATTTTCAATTCCCCTTTATAAGGTTTCAAGCTATAGCATCACTGCTTTGGGATTGAGGCGAACACAAAAATGGTAGAGCTAAAGTATAGACTGGATTTTGAGATCCTTTGCTATTATCTCTTTCTTTCTTATTTTTTTGCTAGCAATTGCAATCAACCTCTAGGCATTTAGCCCCTCTTCTCATGAGAGAATGAACTGTGACCCATTACCAAAATTTAGTACACCGTGACAGATGGGGAAATGGAACGTTACCCTTGTGAGACCCCCCCAGTAGTACCCTTTTCCCTTGGGGGTGATAACATGAGACTAGGGCACAGATGTTGGCCACCAAGGTGAAACGAGGAAACCAATATAAACTCTTGAGCTTATGATCCATTATCGAACTTCAACTGATGATCCTCATTCACATGCCAAGTATATTAAACACTACACTTCACATGAAAAAATGACTAACATACCTCATGGTGATGCTGGATTACCATCTCCCATACACTTGTGTCAACTAGATGTGATGAGCTTGGTTGATCTGAAGTGGAAGAGGCAATTTAAGGGTGGATGTTGGGCTGCCATGGGTGGACATGTTGATCATCATCATCAACATGATAGTTGTCTTCATTGTGGGCCATGAGCCATGACCTCCTCTAGTTATCCCTAGGTTGGGGGATAACACAACCAAACTATAAGGTTGGTAGTATTTACATACTCCCTTTCCACTTGTATTAATGGTTTATTGAGGTGATAGTCAATGAAGGATTCTCTCTTTTCTACAAATTCCTTGTACATTGATGTGTTTTTGTGTAAATAAATGCAGGTTGTTGTATATATAACATAACATAAAAAAAGTTCCTACAAGGCCTAGCAAAAGTTCGCAACAAATATTGTCAAGGTCGATCCTTCAAAGTCCTTAAGAAAACATAACATAATAGAGATCGGGTTAGAATTTGGCGCGTGTATCCCACTTGATAGTGGAAAATAAATGACAAAATATCGAGTCTTTTCAAAAAATAGAACCATGTTCAACGTTTATGATATAAGTATTGAGGAAATAGATTAAATGGTGCCTCCTCGGAGGCATATTAACTTCTTGTAGGCAATAATCCTTATAAGTCCTACTATGAAAAAGTGCATTAACTAGAAAACTACAAGTGAAAAGGGTAAGAGGGGCTTTGAGGGTTACTCAAAGTATTTGATGACAATGGCCTCCTCCACAGACTTGTTATCTTCTTCATCCAAAAGCATATCCATGACCAATTGTTGCATTTTGATTACTTCCTTGATCTTTGTTGTGTCCTTTGCTAGTTCAATGATGCTCACTGCTTGGTGGGTTAGATGTTGGGTGTTGGGGTCTACTACCTCATGGCTATCTCTTGTCATGGCAAGGGCTATGGCCTCCATTGTTGATGATTGCAGCTATGTGAGACATTCTCCAAGAAACAAACCTGAGAGAGAGCCCCTGAGACGAGTGTGTGGTTCCTATTTGAGACAGAGCTGGAACGTAGAGATGGCCTCCTCCTTACAAAGAGTTGTGAAGAACTCCAAATGATTCTCCCGTGTAACGTAGTGAGAAAGGAGATCTGCAGAGTTGGATGTGCTTGTGGCTGAGCACAAGGTGAACGTGTGAAATCCCAAAGTGTTGGGTGCATCGTCATGAGATAGAGATGAAGATGATGTATTAGCCTCCTTTGAGCAGAGAGTTGATAATGAACTCCAGATGAATCTCCTGTGTAATGCAATGGGAGAGAAGATCTGTTGAGTGGACATGCATGTGCACGAGCACATGTGAACGTGATCCTAGTGGTTGAGCACTAGTGAGAGTGGTTCTTCTGTGTAATGCAGTGAGCTAGAGATATGGACATCCCTATGGATGTGCCCCTAGTGGCTGAGCACTAGTGGGTGTATGAGATCCCTTGCTATATTGTTCAAGAGTCAGACTTACCTGTAACCCTATTTGTAATGTAAAGGGTATAGGTTGGATCCACCTTAATGTAAAATATAATTAATATAAAAGATAATTAATATGGTAATTATTAATTATATTTTGAGTTATTGAGGTTGGCCCTATTGTCACAAAAGACACATCATTTGATGTGACAAGTCTTATATAAATAAAGGTGAATCCCCATTGAGGAAAAACACTTATCATTGTTTCATCTCATGATTTCAGAAGTTGTGGTATGGAATTATGAGAATTACAACACCCTCTTGTGTGCTAGGTTTGGTGATGGTGTGGGAGGTCTTTCTCTTGAGGAATATAGCAAAGGATTGGCTGGGTTTTCTTCCCTTGTTGAGAAGGGTTTCCCAGGATACTTCTTGTGTACTTGTGCAAGGTTATTCTTCTTGTGATCTTGGTTTTTTGCAGTAGTTATGGTTCAAGTAATAGTTAACAAGAAATTTAAAAGAGAATACATGAGCCATAGCTCATTGAAAAATTAACAAGGTATCACAACAATCTTGAACAAAATCATTGCACAAGATTGAAGGGAGGCTGTAAATCTCTATTGTAGGTGTAAGGAGAAGAGGGCCATACCTCTTCTTAAAACTCTATGGAAAATGTTGAGGCTGGACCTAAGAGGAGACCCTAAGAGAAGACCCTAAAGAAGAGACCCTAAGAGGAGACCCTAAGAGGAGACCGTAGCCCTGTTGAAGACCCTAAGAGGAGACCGTAGCCCTATTGAAGACCCTAAGAGGAGACTGCAGCAAGAGACAGGCCCCTCTAAAAGCAACCGCATAAGACCCTACATCAAACTCTTAATAAAGGAGGGCTAGACCCCTTCTAAAAGGCAAAACCTTAACAACACATCCCATAAATATGTCGCAAAAGAAAGGGACGCAATTTCTGTGGTAAAATAAGACCTGGACGAGCTCTGTGTGAGGACAACCACTTGGTTCTTGGAGGCTTGACATGCTAGCCACAAGTCCTTTTGGGGCAACCGCTAAGGGTTGTCATGACCAAAACATTTTAAGAATTGCATACCTATGGCAATGAATAACTAAGGTAGTATCCAAACTTCTTGAGGTGAAGTTTAAGGCTGCTACAACCAGAAGAACCCCCATGACAGATACCCTAAACAATAGACCTACAAGAGGAGGAGAATTAGGCCAAGGATGGTAGAAGAACTAAGTTTTATGAGCAGTAATTTGAATTACATAAATGCTTTTTTTTTGCAGTCAAATTACTGTAGGTTAATGTCCTGGATCAACAATACAGAGATAGTCGAAAGCCTCACCATGAAGAATTCAAGCTGAACAATTAACACCATTTACAAGCAAATTTGTTTGGTACATTCTTCCCCAAGCAGTGGGAAATGCCAAGAGGGAAGTGAGGAATGATCTGCTTGAAGGAATGGAAGGTTGGTACATTGTGAGAAGACTTAGGTTTTGAGAATGTAAATGATGACACCAGATATGCAAGAGTTTCAACATACAATGACAACTCTTTCTTGAAGAAGCAATACTCGTTGTGCAACATGCGAGGTATTATTTGATGCAAAGAAATAACATGATTTGGTCCAACAATCCAAGGTGCAGTTCTACAAATTATGTATCAAACCACTGAAAATACGAGCTTTTAGAGTCTAGTTTCAGATTTACATTTCTCAAAGTATATCCATTCCGAGCTTGTGTGCTATGTTCCGATGGCAACATTTTTTTTGAAGAGTTCACCTCTGAGGCTTAGTGGAACAGATGCAATGATTTCATGTGCTTGAAGGATCCAAAGGAGATTGACCTATGAATTCTCTAAGCTCTAGTTGTCAGTACCAGGGACCTCTGGAGGCTGTTGTGAATTTCGTGATGATGCAACTTCAACTATGCCCTGTATTCTCCCTTGGAACGAGAACTCATTACTTTGGTCAGACTCTTTTCCATGGAGGTGCTAGATACAGAGTAACTGGGAGAGTTAGCCCGCTCAGTTTACTATTGGAAACAATCTTATGTGGCAACAAAGACGATGTGATAGATAACACACTTGCAAAATTATCAAACATAAAGTACTATCCAAATAATGAAATCTTGAAGACAGTTGATGTGAGAGCCAATAATGTGAAAAGAACGCAACACAAACATATTATCCATTGATGTACACTCTCAGGTATGCACTTGTGTATATTATTGTCACCATCATCATAAGGGTACTTGTAGGAGGAAGAAACTCGTGGTGCAATCATGGATCCAGAAGGATCTCAGTGCATCTAGAGGAGCAACACACTAGAAGTGAAGACTCCAGGTTTGATTGTTTTTTATTTTATTTTTTATTTGAAATTATCATATTTATAACCTACATTTCTAAGGTTTCTACATTACAAGTAGGTGTTGTAGTTGTGACAACAATCCTTAAAATGTTTTGATTCTAGAGATGTACTCATAAATATCCTCTAGGAGATATTCTTGTCTTGTTTCCTTTTATTTGTTTTCTTGTTCCAGGTAGGCTAACAACAAAGGAATAAGCTTATCCTTCAGACTTCAGAGGGAGTCACTTGATTCAGAAGGAGTCAAACTAATTGAGAAAGAGAGACATTACCTTCTTCCTCTTCAACAGTCCAGAGGGAGATAGCCATTAATACAGTTGATCCAGTTGTTCCAGTTGGTATTCCCAGGGACTTTGCAGTAGGCTATAAAAAACATGTCTGGGCTTGACAAACTCTGCAAGAGGCAGAAAGACATGCAGCTGATGTAAGTATCGAGAAATATAAAACGAGACTTGTATTCAGAGGATTCTCACAAGCAGAGGGAGTGAACTATGATGAGACATATTGATCCTGTAATCCGATACACTTCCATTTGTACTACCATCCTTGAGTTGGAAACTACATCAGATAGATGGATTCTTGATGAGTTTGGGTTTCAACAAGAGTATTGTTGATCGAAACCTATATTATTAGTGTTGGTAACAAGAGCTTGATTTTGATAACTTATTCAGAAAGCCTTGTTGTTGGATACAAGTAAGCTTTGAATTATGATTTCAAGATGAAGGATATGGGTATGATGCACTACTTCTTGGGACAAGAAGTATGATAGAGGACCGATGAGATTTTCCCGAGTTAAGGAAAATATACAATGGGAATATTAAAGAATTTTAGTATGACAGAATGGAAATCCACGGTGATGGATTTGAAGAAAATGAATAAATATGATTCAAACAAGATTGATCCACAACTGATTGGATCACTGATATATCTGGTTAACGCCAAACTTGATTCATGCTATGTAGTGAATGTACTTAGTCATTCCATGATTTAACTGAGACAGACTCACTAGACAACAACATAACATGTATTGAGATATCTATGAGGCACATTTAGATATGACCTATGATATGTCTCCAGTGTAGACTTGAGTTTGTAGGGATATACCTATACAGATTGAGCAGCGAGTACAGTGGGCTGGAAGAGCACATCCAGTTGTTGTCTTACCATGAAGTTTTCCATGGTTTCCTGATGCAAAAGGAAACAAAACTTCGTGACCTTGAGTACCTTAGAAGAAAAGTATGTAGCATCGAGTGTGCGAAGAAATATGGCTTCACAAGCTTCTGATAGATTTACTTGATCATGAGATGGATCCTATGATGATAACCATAGTTGTGTATAAATATCTTTGAGAACCCAGTGTTTCATGATAGATCGAAACACGTTGAGATAAAATATCATTATATCAGAGACATGATGCAGAGGAAAATAGTACACATGTAGTACCTGTTAATATTATGGTAGCTGCGGGAGGTATTTACCCCCACGTGTGAACCTGACGAAAATAGAAGACTCCGGGAAGCAAGAGAAACCCTAATGAGTTGGCTAATAACCCTAGAAGCCTTGTCAACTTAAGAAGAATATTTATATTAGGCTATTAGCCTCCAAGAGAATAAGTCAGCCAAAATTAATAATAATATACTGAACAGACACATACCCAGAAAGAGAAGTCGGCCCCAGTAAACTGATAGGATTACTATAAATACAGGGCACCAGTTCTCATTTGTCACATCTCAGGACTGCAGTTTTCCCAGTTGGTGCGCACTGCAGTTGCAGTCTGGTGCGCAGGTTTGGAGGAGGGTTGCAGGTGCAGCTGCAGTAGTAGCTAGTTTCAGTATTGGCTTGAATATCTCTTGGCTAGGGTTTGGAACATCTGATCAGTCTTTTGTGTTGCGCTATCCTTGGGGAGAGATGCACTGCTCTTTGTTTGGCTATCTAGCCTAGGGTTTGCTTCCAGAGGAATTCTCA
>ML807464.1:98856-116924 GCA_009831015.1 Picea engelmannii | reverse complement strand
TGATCAGTCTTTTGTGTTGCGCTATCCTTGGGGAGAGATGCACTGCTCTTTGTTTGGATATCTATCCTAGGGTTTGCTTCCGGAGGAATTCTCAGTCAAGATTAAGGTGCTCGGAGGGAGGCTTCGGCCTGTGGTTGGGTGACGAGGGTATCGTCAATGGTAAAATGAGCACACCATCTTCTACATTCTAACAGTACCTTCCTACACATGAGAAGATTGAAGACATATTCACCAAATTAGCTTGGTGAAGGATACCTCCCTAGTTGAGAGGGAGTGTTGATAACTACAACCAAGAACAAAGTTCAAAATACATCCATGTGAGACTTGGCATGATGAAGAATTCCTACCTATTTGAGAGGGAGTGTTGATGATTGAAGCTATGTGAGACATTCTCCAGGACACAAACCTGAGAGAGAGAGAGCCCCTGAGAGGGGTGTGTGGTTCCTATATGAGACAGAGCTGGAACATAGAGATGGCCTCCTCCTTACAGAGAGTTGAGAAGAACTCCAAATGATTCTCATGTGTAACGTAGTGAGAAAGGAGATCTGTAGAGTTGGACGTGCCTATGGCTGAGCATAAGGTGAACGTGTGAAATCCCAAAGTGTTGGGTACATCGTCATGAGACATAGATAAAGATGATGTATTAGCCTCCTTTGAGCAGAGAGTTGATGATGAACTCCATATGACTCTCCTGTGTAATGTAGTGGGAAAGAAGACCTGTTGAGTGGACATGCCTGTGGACGAGCAGAGGTGAACGTGATCCTAGTGGCTGAGCACTAGTGAGAGTGGCTCTTCTGTGTAATGTAGTGAGCCATAGATATGGACATCCCTATGGATGTTCCCCTAGTGGCTGAACACTAGTGAGTGTATGAGATCCCTTACTATATTGTTCAAGAGTCAGACTTACCTGTAACCCTATTTGTAATGTAAAGGGTACAGGTTGGCCCCACCTTAATGTAAAAGATAATTAATATAAAAGATAATTAATATGGTAATTATTAATTATATTTTGAGTTATTGAGGTCGGCCCTATTGTGCCAAAAGACACATCATTTGATGTGACAAGTCTTATATAAATAAAGGTGAATCCCCATTGAGGAAACACACTTGTCATTGTGTCATCTCATGATTTCAGAAGTTGTGGTCTAACATTATGAGAATTACAACACCCTCTTGTGTGCTAGGTTTGGTGATGGTGTGGGAGGTCTTTCTCTTGAGGAATATAGMAAAGGATTGGCTGGGTTGTCTTCCCTTATTGAGAAGGGTTTCCCATGATACTTCTTGTGTACTTGTGCATGGTTATTCTTCTTGTGMTCTTGGTTTGMTGCAGTAGTTATGGTTCAAGTAATAGTTAACAGAAAATTTAAAAGAGAATACATGATCCATAACTCATTGAAAACTTAACATCCATCACCTAGGAGAGACTGGTGGACCTAGAAAAAAACATTTTACTACTACAGGGGTGGCCAGGGCCCGACATGGTGGTCTTAGTAAGGAATTCATTGTGTTGATCAATGTGGTTCTAGACCTTGGCTATATCCTTTTATCACATAATCTTGTAGTCCTAGTGCAAAGCCTTCACAAGGTGCTAAAACTAGTGGAACATTAGAAGTGTTACCACTCTCACCTAGGAAACAACTTCCCTCATTTTAGTGAAGGATAAATCCAGCACAAGGGAGGTTTAACCCTAGTATCTTCAGGGACTCTTAAGGCAAGATACAATCAAGTCGAAGGCCTCCTATGTAGCTACCCAATTCATCATCAATGGAATATACCAAGAAAATTATGGATAAGGTGGTCACTCGGGGTAAGTTCAAGATATGAGTTAATGTGTATTTAGGGTTGTTTGGAAGGTTTATCTGTTTTCCAAAACTTGGTATTTCCATATAGGATGAACACCTTCAGTAACCACTCACACAAACATATCAAAGATAAACACACTAATGTTTTTACGTGGTTAAAAACCTCGAAGAGGGAAATAGTCCCCGACCCCAACCAACTTGGATATTGGAGGAAATATATTAATGCAAAAGAAAAATATTTTACAAGAGAGTTTCTCACATTCAATCATCAACAAATGACCCTCAATTCTCTTTAAATAGAGATCATGGACTAGTCAGGTTCTAAGCCACATATCAATATAGCTATTAAGATCGAGGAGAATATGAGTTGTCAGATCACTTTATGTCTAGAACATATCACGACCGTCGAATTACATAACTACAAATTCATACTAATGCATACTGTTATCGCACAATCTATAGCTTGGGAAAAACCCAACCCAATCCACAGAAGTGTGACAACTATGGGAGTACCTACCCACTGTCACCTTAGATAGACACTCCCCTCGTTTGAGTGATGATGAAATCACCACAATGGGGGAATCCCGGTGAACCTAGGGGTATTGCGATGGAGAGTGAGATGATGATGATGATGAACACCCCTATAGGTCAAGTTTGGAGATGATGAAAATGCTTGAAGACGAGTCTTGTGAAAGGACAAATAGTTACCAAGTGTTGAATACATACAAAACAATGTTAGGCCTACCCAAAACAATATAGATGATGGAAACAATAGCATTAAACCAATGGGAATCAAGAAAGAATCCTTTCTATCCCAAATTGCAGAAGTATAGAAATATATAGATCAACAATAAAATATGTTAATATCTGCAAATTTAACCATCCAAAATCTAGTACAAGGTAACAGAAATAAAGCTAGCACTGACTAGTCAAACTTCCAATGTTTAAAGAAAGACTTTGGTGGCACTAAGGATGTTTATTAAGTGTTCTCAACAAATTATTATGACAACCAATTGTCTGTAGCAAACAATTTCTACAACAACAATATCTAGCCACAAAAATCAGCAAGTAAACCACCCAGCAATTAACTAATAACTAGTAGAATAATTACCATGGTTTACAAGTATATTTTAGCGGTAGATTAGTGAGCAAATCTTGAAAGAAGATGAGTTTTCTACAACCCTAATGGTTTTAGAATTAATTTGTAACAACAAAGAGAATCACTTGGCTAATTTAGACACCCTTATGTCACAAACAAACTTATAACATGAAGAATAAATTCCAACTTGAACAATTGCAATATCTCTAATTTCCACGTATACCAATGCAATGATTTTATATCTCCAATGCAAATCAGACTAGTGCCAAATCAATTGGGTTATGGATTCTCTTGTGTAAGAGCTAGTTGTGTTACTTCTCTAGGGGTATAATTTTTTTTATTCCCTAGAGCAAACAAAACTAGCAAGGTAAATCTAGGAGGGTGTAAGCCTTTTTACTCCTCCTAGCAACCTTTGCAAAGTAGTTTCTTCAATGATAACAAAGTAAAAAAAGTAGACTTGATGGAGGGTGTATGACTTTACACTCCTCCAAGTATTTAGAGAAATTTATCTTGGAACAAGAAGAAAAACACAATTAATGCAGAAATTCCTTACCAATTCCAAGAAAAAACATGAAGAAACCCTTTTTTTATCAAGCATATTCCACCAAAATTACCAAGAACAAACATCCAAGAGATAACACCTTAGCCTCCTTCACAAAAATATAAGTACTAGCATCCACAAGAGAGATTCAAGAGAGATATAGAGCAAAATGCCCTAGTAGGACAAAAATTTCAGCCATACAATATGTAATTCTCAAGTGAGTTATATTCCAAATGATAATGGGGTGACCTCTTTTTATAAGAGGTCACCTAAAATCCATTTGTCCACAATTCAAAATGTCAACATCAAATTAGGGAGGTTGACATCCTCTTTTTTCCTTTACAACTTTAAATTTCAAAATTTCAAAAATAAAATCCCCTTTTAGGGGTGACGTTGGGCCACTAGAAGAGATGTTTTGGCCTAGGGTGAAACTAGTTGGGCCTCCAAAGACCATATGTCCTTCCAATAAGTATCATATGCATACCAAGTGTCTCCCTCTCCATCAATGTAAGCCACATCACCATCAAAACACCTTTCACAATCAAACCCTAGCATTCCAAGTGATGACATCATGCCCCAAAAGAGTAAAGTATTGCTTCCAAAAGTAAACGTTGGGGCTTTGAAGGCTAGCGAGTCACATCCAATGGGTAATAAAATGCCTCCAAATGAAACGTACCTCATCCAAGATTTCATAAGGATATGGGGCACATCATCCAACTTGTGGGATTCATGCCCCAAATGAAGGTTCAAGGAACCTTGTGCCTTCACGATCAAGCTTTCACTTGTCAAGGAGCTGCAAAGACAAACAAGTACGCCCTCCAAGGGTCCACAAGTCACAATATCATTCCATGTACGTCATATATAATAAAATAACTACCCAAACATGTGCATCAAATCCTCCCATTTAAAAATAAACAAATTCTCAAAGACCTTATACAACTTGCCAAATTTAGATATGGCAGGGGTGTCATAGTGACCTATTGGGTGAGCCAATTCCTCAAGTAGGGGATGTTCCCAAGGTGAATCCTTTCTAGGTCATGTAGTGGATGGGGTTATACTTATAGGTATGGGGTTTCATGACATACAAGGGCTCATATTGTCTCATTTATGGGCGCCTTTGTTGAAGGTTAGCCACATCCTTTTCCTCTTTTTTTTTTTAAACATATTTTTCCAAGCCCTTTATTGGCCATTTATTTTTCATGTGTCACCAAGTTGAGGACAATAAGGGGCACTAAAAAGGATATGCATAGTCCACATACACTCTACCTTGGTTTTCATGCCTTTCCAAGTTGAATACAATAAGGGGCACTAGCAAGGAAATGCATAGCCCACAAAAACTCTACCTTAGAAAGTATTATTGATCAATTAATTATCTGTTTTATGGGTCCCTCATTTTTTTGAGAAGTGTTTCATTTCTCTTGGGATCCGAGGACAATCCTTTATTGCATGATGTTTTTTCTAGAGCACCTCTGAGCCTAATGGCCCCTTCTTCAAATGAAATGAGGTACATGCCCTTCTTGAGTCAATAAGCCTGAAAACCTAAAAGATGGGGAAACAGAGGGGAAGAAGTGATGAAAGGTGGAAAATATGAGTGATAATGTTACGATGACCCCTCAAGGAGACCCCCTAGTAGTAATCCTTTCTCTGAGGGTGGTCACTTACTAGGAAACCATGACACTCACAAAGGTGAAATAGGAAAAAAAACATAATTTCCAAGCAAATGTTTTCAAAATCAAGAAAGGATCCTTTGCAACAAGTTCAAATGCTTCAAATATTAAAATGAAACTTACCACAATACCAGACTTGTTACCTCGTGAAGCAAGACCTATTTTCCTCTGTGGGCCAAGCTGGGTGTGGTGGATGCCATTGCCATCGATTATATGGTGATGCGTGAACAAATAGGGGCACCTGTCTGCTCATATGCCTCTCGATACTCCATGTCTGCAACCTAAGGGCCTCACATCATCTCCTTAGTTATCCCTAGTAATGGGGGATAACACATACTAAGGAAACATACTAAGAAACACACTATCACCTAAAGACATATTAGACCAAGTTTGACTTTTCTAACTCTTAAGTGTCTAAATATCCTAACATCCCCCTTTAAGAACAACTTGGGATAGGATTGAAGGATTTAAAAAGGTGAAACAATAGGAGAAGGAAGGAGGCATTAGACCCTATCCATTGTTAATGACAACTTCTTGAATTCCTAACCAAGATCAAAGTTTGGAAAAATTGTCTTCTGTAAGAGACATTGGGAAAATGTTTGCAACTTGATCTTCTGTAGGGAAAAAGAGCACTTCAATACCTTGATCATGAATGAGCTTCCTGTCGAAGTGTTCTTGTAGCTCAATGTGTTCGTTGTGATGTTGTTGAACTAGATATTTGGTGAGATTGATGACACTCTAATTGTCACACCAGAGGGTGGTCAGATGCTATTGTGGGAATCCAAACTATGAAAGGATCCATCAAAGCCATAAAGATTCTTCACTTTCATTAATTGCTGCTTAGTACTTTAATTCTTCTAAAGAAAGAGCAATTACTTGTATTTTACAAGCCCAAGTGATAGGTCCAGAACCAAGGATGAAAACACAACCTGCAATAGAATTTCGACCAATAGGGATGCCGACCCAATCTGAATCAATGAAACTAACCAAAAAAGGAGTCCTCCCTTTCCCAATCTAAGTATGCAATGTGGGTCTAGACCTTGGCATTGGCCCGCTATCACGTAATCTTGCAGCCCTATTGCAAAGCCTTCACAAGGTGTTAAAACTAGTGGAACATTGGAAGTGTTGCCACTGTCATCTAGGCAACAACTTCCCTCTTTTAAGTGAAGGATAAATCCAACACAAAGGATGCTTCCTTAGTAGCTTCAACGACTCTTAAGGAAAGATACAATTAATTCTAAGGCCTCCTATGTAGCTACTCAATTCAACACCAATGGAATATACCAAGAAAATTATGGATAAGGTGGTCACTCAGGGTAAGTTCAATATTTAAGTTTTAACATGACACTTTAAACTTCACAATAACTCATATAATTTTCCAAGTTTAGGTATGGGGGGTTATCATTTTCCCTTATCACATGTGTCGATATTTAGGGGGAGAATTATTTCCCAAGAAACCCATCAAGGAGCATCTGTGATGATAGATGGTATGGAGTGGGGTTTTTCTTCATGAGTGGAAACCATATTTATGTGAGGTTATGTAAGATATTCATCCATATGATCATGTTTGTAATAAAGGATCACATATGCAATGAGTTTCCATTTTCTTGGTACTATGTTTTATCAAACCCCTATTTGCCTTTTTCTTTATTTATTTAGCCTTTTTTGGATTTGGATTTGATTTAGTCATTTTTTAGATATGCATTCATTATATAGGACTTGGGGTGATGGCCTCATAGTGAGGGGGAATTGCTCATGCTTTGTTTTTCTTTGATTTTCCCCCAATCATTTATTTTTTCTTTCATTTGCTTTGCATTTTGATTTTAGCACTTTTCCCTTTTCCTTATACATATAGCTGCATCAACCTTGAGTATTCAAAATTCTTCTTCTCGTGAGATTATGAAGCATGAACCTATATGTTTTACATATGACCACCAACTCAAAAGCATGGAGAACAAAGACAGAGAAAGATGGAGAATGTTATGTATGGATTGAGATATGGATATACTACCCCTATCAAATACCCCTAGTAGTACAACTCCACCCAAGAGTGACAACACCTATCTAAGAGGGGATTATGACTACTAAGGAGAAACAAGACAAAATGCACAAATTTAGAGCATCATGATCCATTATCAGACTCAACTACTTGATCACTAATTTCATGATAAGTACATAAGTCATTAACACTTAATATGAAGTATTGAAACAAGTTGCCTCCTGTATGTTAAGCACCTATGGAATCAAGTGTGAGTGAGATGAGAAATATATGGGAATCATCATCGATGATCTATCTATTGAGAACCATGGATTTCATCTGTGGAACTGCTTTATGTAATGTGAATCTTTGGAGAAAAAACCTCCTTTAGTTACCCCTAGATGTGATGAGTAACATCTGGCTCCAACATGGTTATATGTGTGTATATTTTAACCTTGTAAAATAAATTACTACAAACATATTCTTAATAAAAATATAAAAGACACACACACACACATTACATAGATATTTTACCCTAGAAATCGAAATTGGGAAACCAACAATCTGTTTAGAACCACACCTCTAATATTCTATTAATCATATATTAATTGTTTACAATACAATGATCCTATATATATATACGATCCTACGTAATTCAAAACCCCTAATCCATTGACTCAGATTAGTCAAAAACCCTAATTTCTTAACCAAAATTAGAAAACCATCGACGAAAACCATGTGCCGAAAAACCACTAAAAACAGACGCAAAACAATTTTTTCATAGGTGTAGCCCTCGAACCCCTACAAAGAGGGGATCCACCCCCCTATGACCCCCCAAGAAAAGGGGTGATAATGCCCCCCTGCATTTATGATGAAATGAAAACACTAGTTCTAGTCGTGCAAAGAATATAACACATACCCAACAATGTGCTCACCATAGAGCACATGAACCTCAACAATCTCTCGAAATTCAATACCTGCACTCTACATCAAAGACCCCCTGGATATGATTTACTTGGTATATGAAAATATAAATGAGATATAACAAAATTCTTTATTTCATCACACACACACACACACACACACTGCATACAATCAAGCAAAAACTGCACACAAGAAAGAAAGCACAATCAAGATGCATAAAGGAAACACACAACATGACCTACAACTATCGTACCTAATGCTATAGTTAACAAAATCAAGTGCTAGTTGCAAAGTAAAAATTGAGAAGTTGTCCATTAACTAGAAAAGGCAACTTCTCTCCATTAAGGCTAGCTAGGTAAAAACAAATTTTTTTTCTAAGCTTTATAAGGACCAAGACAAAGACCATCAAACTTCTTATGCATATTTGGATTTTCATTTTTTTTGTCCCACAAGAGTACAATATCACTTTCGTCGAGATATCTCTATCTTTCTTATATGATCAAATGTTCCTTTGATTTTATCATATTTTCTTACCGTTATCCCCATTTTGTGGGATAACTAAGGAGATCATGTCTCGAGGCACTCAGGTTGTAGATATGTAGTGCCAAGAGACTACATGACCAATAATATAAATTTTCACAGATGTATACCCTTCTCACCACCACAGAGGTCAATAATTTCATATGTAATCCACCACACTTGCTGGCTTTCGAGAGGCACTGGGCCTTGCTCCATGATGTACAAGTTAGGTATTATGGTGAGTGTCATTTAAATATTTGAGGCATTTGAGTATGTTGTATCTTAGAATTCTTTAGATTTCATGACATATGCTTGGACATTATTCCTTTTTCCCTATTTCGCCTTGGTAGTTGACATTGTTCCCTAGTAAGTGGTCTTCCTCGTGAATGGTTTTTCTACTAGGAACTCCCTTGAAGAGCCATCAAACTATTCTTGACCATACTTACCACTTTTCATCACCTAAACTCCCCATTTCCTCATCTCTTAGGATTTTAGGGTGTATTAACCCAAGAAGGGGTTGTCCCTCATTCTATGGGAAGAAAGGGCTGAAGGCACATAGGGATCTCTGTTGGGTAAAATATTAAATCCTATGTATAAACCTTCCAGATGATTCTCCCAGGGATACCCCAAGAAAACAATGAAACACTTATCTGTAAGAAAAGGGAGACCCACAAGAGTAAATGATATAATGCTTAGGAGGTTAGTTGGAGGATATGAGGTCTCATCACGAGCCGACCTATCATGATCATGGGTATCTAGTGGTATGACACTACCATCATCTGACCACCAAGCTAGGGTAGTGGATCTTAGTTTCATAGCCGAGAGAAAGGGGGTCTCATCACGATCCAACCTTCTCATTTCTGCAAAGTATTCATGAGTGACACTATCATTATATGGACACAATGCTAGGACAATGGTATTCGAATCATCCTTGAAACATGAAAGAAAAAACTAATGACAAAACGATGGGCTTGGAAAAATTGCATTGCAAACGAAGGTGCCACACACCCTATACAAAGGGACCCATGACTGAGACATTACAAACCCTTGCATGTCATGAACCCTGTGCCCATTTCTTCTTGATCCTTAACCAATTCATCCACTTTACATGGCTTAGAGAGAGATCACTTGGGAAACATTCCTTGACCTAGGGAGGATCTTCCCAATAGGACACCTCATCAACCCTCCCATATACAAGCTTGGCAAGTCGCATAATGTCTTTGCGAACTTACTTGTTTGAAAGGGTAATCTTTGACACACATACTTAGGTGGCTCATTTATTGATTTGATTTACTCATCATGATATTTTGACTTGAGATCCTTGGAGGGCATGCTTGTTTGTCTTTGTAGAACCTAGTTGGTGGATAGTTTTGGAGGAACAAGTCTAGCTTGGGATTCCATGGGGCTTGAAGCCCACAACTTGGATTCCAAGGGCTCGCATGCTGGGTGTGAGAGACATACCTTCGAAGGCCTAGAAGACACTTTGGACAACATGGCCTAACCCTCACTTGCCAAACATTTTTCTTAGGAGAGACAAAACGTCACCTTTGGAGGCATGGTGTCATCTAGGAGGGTTAGTGTTTGGTGGTGAGGTTATTATTCATTGATACAAGGACGTTTTTAGGAGAATGGGGCTTTGACCATGAAGAAATGACTTAGATGATTGACATGTGGCTTTGGGAAGCCTAACTACACTTCTCCAACACCAACAACTTGCTCCTAGTGTCAAAACGTCCCCTAAAGGGGTGATGTCACCTTAAGTTAGGGTTTATCTTTGTGTAAAAGAAAATTTTAAGTGAATTGTTTAATATTATTTTTGTAAAGGGGAAAGATTAGGGTTGTTGACCCCTAGTCTTGTGGTTTACCCTAAAATTATGTGGACAAACTAATTTGGTGACGTTTTGTATAAATAGAGATCATAAGATATCATTTCATAATATAACTCTCCCATTGTGAGAAGTATTGGACTGAAATTTTTGCTATCTTTGGCTAGTTCTCTCTCTTGTGCTCGTGTATATGGCTATCTCTTTGGTTATTGGTTGATGGAAGTGATGCGCTAGACTTGGAAGGCTTTTCTCTAGCTATTGTGGTGGTTTGTCTTAGATTTTTCCCCTTGAATTGGTAAGGATTTTTACAATGTGCTATCATTTGTTATTCAAGTCAAGGTTATTTTCTATATATAGGTAGGAAGTATAAGGACATACGTGCCCACCTTAGTCTCCATCATTTTATGCTTACATTTTATTGGTTTAATAAGGGTTTTCTAAGAGAAGTTTAAGGGCATACACCCTCTTAGCCTAAACTCTAGCTAGAGATAATTTCCTTGGGGAGTAAGAGGATTTACACCCTGAAGGAGGTAGTACCTCTAGCCCTTTCTTTTCTTGACTCCATTAACCCAATTATTGAGGGCACTAGTCATTTACTTGTTGCATTGGAGAAATAAATAGCTGCCTTGGTAAATGTGATTTTTTCAAGTTTTAAAGTTGTCTCTTTGGGAAAGTGTTCATTGAGCCTTTGGCTCCCTTGCATCATTGAAGCATCCCCTTTCAACCAAAAAATATTTCTTCTATTAAAAAACTAACCTACAGCCAATAGGGCTGCAGAAAAATAACTTCCTAATGCTTAATAACTCCTAAACTAACCCTAGGATTTATCCCTAACTTTGCCCTAACTCTCTACTAACCCTAGTGCACCTATTGGGCTAGTTAGAAGTGGTTTCTAGTGGATGATTTTTCTACTGCTAAACTTGGTTTTATACATCCATAAGGCTGATAGTATCATTGCGGAAACCTTTTTGTTTCAACCTTTCTTTTTGTGATAAAGTTATTGCTTAATCATTGATGAGTTGATCTAGCTTTCACTAGCTTCCCTCTTGTTTATTTTATCATATGCTTAGCACTTATATTGCATACTTTGATATCTTTATTGAGCTGATATATATCATTTAATTTTTCTGCAATTAAGGACAACAAGCTTAACTTTCTTGTGCAACTAACATATTACAAGTATCCTTGGATTTTGCTGTGTCTCGGGCAGGTACTTCACTCTCCGTAGGTCACTCAACTCATTTGGAAACCCTTAAAACTTCCAAAGACCCCTTTCCAAGATCTTCCTATCATATATAATTGACCTTTAGGGACATCCACTCATACTTATAATGTTTCATCTCAATCTCCCCTAGGGTCACCAGGATTCCCCCCTTGAGGTGACTACCTCATCTCTAAATTGACGGGAACACCAACCTAAGGTGATAGTGGTTAGGTTCTATCCTAGTTGTCACAAATTGGTGGTTGGGTCAGGATTTTCTGAACCTAAAACTTGTGCGATAACATTTTGGCGTTTTTGTCGGGAAGGATTTTGAATCCTCTTTGGAACCCTAACAACACTTTGGAACCCCATCCAAAATCCTTTTCCTTAGGTTTCCTATTGACTCCACCCAAGGGACGTTCCCTTTCCACCCTTGATTAATTGTCCTTCAAGTTCATCTAGTGACTCCACCTTCGAAGAACCCACTTTTCCCTCATCCCTTTCCACCCTTGGATGAGCCTTGAGCTCGTCTAGCGACTCTATTGAGGTATTATAAGTAATGGAAACATGACTCTATGGTGCTTTCATGAAGCATACAAAGACCCAGATCATGAATCTATTGACGAATATCCAAACAAGTGCTTGATAATCCAATTCGACCTCCTCCCAAACTTCTATGGAAATCCATTTTCGACCGTAGCACACGTTGTTGAGTTTTCAAGATGCATCTCCATTTTGAGAGCACAACATGAGGATGTATTCCTGCAGTTGTTCTTGCTATCCTTGGGAAGTGAACAAAGGGATTGGATCAAGCATTCTTACAATCCAAGAATCATATCTTCTTTGACGATCCTCATCAGAGAGTTCCTTAAACATTGGGGACTAGAAGCTCAAAGTCTTGAAGACACAATTCATGACCTGGAGGATGCTTTTTTGAGATAAGGTTTTGACCTTGATCCTATTGAAGGCTTAAGATAAACGATTCTTCCAAAGTTTGTTGAAATAAAAGTTGAAAGACAAGAAGTTGACAAAATAAATGAGGAAAATTTTGAGTATCTCAAGAAAAGAAGAGATGAAGATTTTGAGTTTTGTGAACAACTAATGAAACTTTTCCTTGATAAGGATTTTCTGGTTAAGTTTTGTCAATGAAGAGAAGAGGAGCGTGATTCCATCATCAACGATTATGAGGAAATGCCTACCCCAAACTCAGCCTAGGAGGTGGCCATTGCATATTTTGGAACAAATTCATTATACGATGATGTGATTGAGAAATATGGGTACTAGGAAAGATTCCCAAATGATGATGAACCACTCTTCATGCCCGAGGAACTCTATAAATGCGTTATAGATCAAGATCAAGAATGTGAGTTCTTTGGTCCTATTAGAGATGATGAATAATTTGTCGAAGAACATATTCATGAAGAAAAGATTGAAGAAGATCCTGATGTAGTATTTTCCTTTCCACTTGATGAGGATATCCATACATCTGCTTCTCATGTGCATCAAGAAGAGAACATGTTGAGTTATAGTCCTTTTGAAAACTTTGATGATTCTTTGTTCCATGAATTTGGAAATGAAGAAAAATGCCAAAAGGATCTTGATGAAGTTTCTCTTGCATAAGGCCTAAATGAGATTTTTTTATCTAATTTCCCTTTTGAAGGAAACAAAGTTATCCAGTCTTGTTTTAGAAGTAATCAACTCCTACGATGCTGATGAATTCATGGCACAACCCTCAGATAGAGTTGATGAACACATTGATGATTTCATACAGGTTAGGAGATGTAGATGGGATGTGGTTTGCTTCATTATTGATAGATATCCCATTTATGATGTTGAGGGTAGCTCTCAGGCAGAGGAGGTTGGAGTGTCATCTTTAGAGGATTGGTCTTCATATGAGTATGGTTTATATCTTTGGTAGCTTGGTGATGATATAGTTACATATTTGTTTTTCCCTTTTAAGGATGACTTGTCGCAACATATTTAGAGTGATATTCATTCATCCATTGATGCATACCATTTTGAGGATGCATATTTTTTCTATGAGGGATTTCAGCCATTGTACTCATATTTTGATAGACACTAGGTCGTGGCCAGCCCAAAGCAGTCTGAGGTCCACGCTACCAAATGAAAGTAATTTCATGTTGATACTTTAGGTAGGGATTTGCAGACAAAGAGGAGACGTTTCCTAAGTCCGACGGAGGAGTTTATCTCTAAGGTTGTGCCTTACCCCATTTCCTCTTGTTTGGGAAATCACGGGGTTTTCTTGGGATCTCGTATCCTTTCAACCTACAAGGAGCAATGATTTTCTGAGTGAAGATGAATATGAGCCTTCATCTACATATGGTAATCATATTTAGATACAGATTGATCAAGCTTGTGGCTACACTTTCAGGAGAGATGATTAGGATGAAAATATCTCTTTCCAGCATGATTTCCTCCCCCCCACCCATCTCCATGAGTTTTATTTCATGATCGATTATATGTGTGGTTATACTCATGATTACTATGTGCTTGAATTATCTTTGTTGTATTATATGATTAAGCACAAGGGGAGATACTTTGATGAGGTGACCAACTGGTTGCACTGGTTGTATGACTTCACCTGACATCACCCATCATTTGACCTTCAGGGCCCCAAGGCCCCAGGTAAGTAGGTAGGTCATTTTGTTTTTTTTCATTTGCATTTTGATTTCTCATATTCGTTTAGATGCATTTCATATTTCATTTTTCTCTACTTGCACATTGATTTCATATTTAGTTTAGAAAATTTTGAAAAAATGTCAAAAATTTTCTTTTTTAGATTAGTTTTCATTTTGGATTTTTTTTGTATGCATATGGATGAAGGGTGATAACACCACCCTAGATGCTCTGATGTGTTTTTATGATTTTGGCAAGCACAAGTATTCTAGGAGATGTTGCAGTTCTCATGCACTCTATGGTGAGCACATGTCCCCAAGTAGGAGCCATGTGTTATTCCCATTTTGTGGGATAACTAAGGCGACCATGTCTAGAGGCCCTCAGGTTGTATATATGGAGTGCCGAGAGACTACATGACCAATGGTATCCATTTGCATAGATGGAGACCTTTCTCACCACCATGGAGGTCATGATTTTCAGATGGCATCCACCACACCAGCTGGATTCCGACACTGGGCCTTTCTCCATGAGGTACAAGTAAGGTATTAAGTGAGTGTAATTTAAATAATTGAGGAATTTGAGTATGTTGTATCTTAGACTACTTTAGATTTCATGACATATGCTTGGAAATTATGCCTTTTCCCCTAAATCACCTTGGTGGTTTACATTGTGCCCTAGTAAGTGGTCTTCCTCGGGAATGGGTTTTCTATTAGAAACTCCATTGAAGAGCCATCGTATCATTACCAACCATACTTACCACTTTTCATCACCTAAACCCCCCATTTCCTCATCTCTCTGGATTTTAGGGTGTATTGACCCAAGAAGGGATTGTCCCTCATTCAATGGGAAGAAGGGGCTGAAGGCCCAGAGAGATTGTTGCTGGGTAAAAGATAAAATCCTATGTATAAACCTTCCATATGATTCACCTAGGGATCCCCCAAGAAAGCAATGAAACACTTATCTATAAGAAAAGGGGGACCCACAAGAGTAAAGGATAGAATGATTAGGAGGTTAGTTGGAGGATAGGAGGTTTCATCACAAGCCGACCTATCATGATTATGGGTATCTAGCGGTATGACACTACCACCATCTAGCCACCAAGCTAGGGTAGTGGATCTTTGTTGCATAGCCTAGAGAAAAGGGGTATCATCATGAGCCAACCTTCTCATTTATGCAAAGTATTCATGAGTGACATTGTCATTATCTGGACACCACGCCAGGACAGTGGCCTTCAACTCATCCTTAAAACATGAAAGAAATAATTAGTGGAAAAACAATGGGCTTGAAAAAATTACATTGCAAACAAAGGTGCCACGCACCCTCTATAAAGGAACCCATGAATGAGACACTACAACCCCTTGTATGTCATGAACCCCATGGCCATTCAGTCTTGATCCTTAAACACTTCATCCAATTTACATGGCTTAGAGAGGGATCACTTGGGAAACACTCCTTTACCTACGGAAGATATGCCCAATAGGACACCTCGTCAACCCTCCTATATCAAGGCTTGGTGATTCAGATTATTTTTGGCACGAAATGAGAGAGGATATATAATAAGGAAATACACAGAGATATCATGGATATCCAATAATATAACATAAATGTATCAGAGATGCAACCAAAAACACAGAGATACAGTAATACACGATTTCTATTAATTAAATAAATGTACAGAGACTGTAAAAATACAGAGTGAAAGACTCGATAGAATGATGGCAGCGTATCTCTGAGAAGAGATGTGACGACTACTCGTATTCGCAAGAAGATCATTACAATGAGGCTCTGAAGGCCTTTTTACAATAAGCAGGAATGCCACAAACCCTAGACATCCAAAAACCTAAACCTAGGAGATGAAGCGCCTGTTATCCCCACTTTTTAGGGATAACTAGGAGATCATGTCTCGAGGCCCATAGGTCCTAGACATGGAGTACTAAGAGCAGGATTGACTTGCGCATGCCCCTAGAAGGCCCACCTTTTCTTCATTCAGCATCTTTTTTGTTGTCAGCAACAACAACATCCATCACCATCGGCTTGATACTGTATCGGAAGAGGTTCTTTCTCCATGAGGTAATTGGTCCAGGTATCATGGTATGTGTCACTTTTGATCATTGAAAGTTTTAAATATATGCATCTGATTCCTTTTATCTCTAACAACTGCTTGGATCTTACATTAGCCCACTTGACCATACTTGGAGAAATTGACAGGGTTCCTAGCAAGCCTATGCCCATATGTCTTGGTTTGCCACTAGGGGAATTTTTGAAAATCCATTGTCCACTCCCATCATAGCACCACTGTTTCATCTTATCTCTCGCTCATTTATCCCATTCCCCTTGTCTGGGCATTGGGTTGACCTATTTGCAATATTTCACCTTATTTCGTGGGAAGAAGGGGCTAAAGGCCCAGAAGGTAAAAGCAACTGGTAAAAGACAAAAACTTAGAAATAAAAACTCGAGATGCTTTTCCCAGGGATCCACAAGAAGGCCGTAAAAAGCCTCTCAGCGAGAAACAAGAGGGACCCGAAAAATAACAAAACAAGAACTAGTTAGAGGATAGGGGGTCTCATCACGAGCCAACCTATTAGGTCCATAGGTACCTAACAATATGAAATTGCCACCATCTAGTTACCACGCCAGGGCAGTGACCCTTGGTTGCATGGCCAAGGGAAAGGGGGTCTCATCACGAGCCAACCTTCTCATCTCTGTGAAAGTACTTGTGGGTAACGCTGTCAGCTCTGGTCACCATGCCAAGGCAATGTCCCCTGGTTAGTTCTTGAACAAAAAAAGTGAATAAAAGAATAAAACAAGAATAAAAAGAATAAAGACAAGAATGGGCTTGGAAAAAATGCATCCATGACTGGTCCATCTCGCCTTCTACAAAGGCGCCCACAGGTAACACTTATGGATCCTTGTCCCTCTCTGCACCCACATGTTAGGAAATCCCCTAACCACATCACCTCACTTAGATGTCTTGGATGAGATATTTCCAGAAACTTTCCTTTTCTTGTGGACACTAGCCCAATAGGACACCTTGTCCTTTTCTCCAATCTTGTATTGCAGGTTTTTTGTAATGTCTTTGAGCTATTGAATGATGTATTAGGGGTTTTATGCATATGTTTAATAATATTGATGATGTAATGTGATTGACATTGCTATGATCCCTGTGATTGATGAGCCCATGGAGGGAATAACTTTTGATGTGCAGGACCATGCTTGATGGTCAGGTACCATTTGGACCGGTACACATGGGGAGATGACCAGTTCGAACCTCCATGGGGATGAAGAGACCACCAGATGGATGTTGAGACCCCATTAGGGGGCAGAGGCAGGAAATATCTTGATCAGGGGTTTTGCACCTGAGAGGAGGAGGAGGTTCCACCAGAGACACTTCGACAGGACTAGACCTAGGGGGAATGACCCCTTTTCAGTGGAACACTAGCCTTGGAAGGATTAGGACATCCCCATATTCACCATGACATCATCCAGCTTCATGGATGCTTTTGGAGGCAGACTGGGTAGCAGTGGCACATGTGGCATGTTGGAGAGACCCCTGGGGGGCTAATGTTTTTCTCCTAGATGTCTCATTTGCCCTAGTAAGGGCTAGCACCTCCCTTGAAGGGGATTTTAATCTCTTTTCTACTTAATTAGGGTTTTTACTTAGAATTTAATGTAAAAAAATATGATTTTGACATTATGTCCTTGTCGGCCTTTTTATGACCTAAAAAAGTAAAATTAGGTCATTGATACAGTATATATTGAGGATTTTGATCCTCATTTTATCATCATCTTTCACTCACCACTTGGTGAGGTTTGAAATTTGCACCCTATTCTAGGGTTTTGGATGATCTAGTGAGGCACACTTGTTGAAGGAAAA
>ML807464.1:54201-67323 GCA_009831015.1 Picea engelmannii | reverse complement strand
ATTTTGGCATTTTATGGTGTTTCTCTTGAAGGAAGGTGTTACAACTAGGGTTTGCATGGTTATTTCTTGATGAATTGTAAGTATTTTTCTGCAAAACTTCTTGAATGAATGGTTGTAGTCTAATTTCTTGCATATGTTTATTTGTTTTGCTAAATCAAAACCCTAGGTGACAAGCACACAAGTAGGTCCTTGTCTCATGTCCCCTGATAGAGAAAATTTCAACCATTGAAGGAGAGAAAGAGAGCCTAGCCGTAGCTACACTCCTTGTCTCTCTTTCCCCTGTGCTAGCCGTACGATTTAGAATCTAAGAGGAAGAAGACGTCCTAGGCCTAGGTTATCTACACTTAGGGCCATTTTTCTTTTAGGGTTTGATGAAAGAGACTTGTTGTAGCAACACTCTACCTCATTAAGCCTTCTTGTCTTGTTTTTGTGCTTCATCTGAGCTAGTCATTTTTCGGAAAGGAGGAGAGAGCACGAGGCCTTGATTTAGCAACACCGGAGCGAGCCTCTCTCCCCTAGGGTTCCGATTTTGAGGCCCTACTTTAGCAACACTTCAAAACTTTTCTTTCTAGTCCTTGAAATCCTACCTCCTTCAACATGTGCATCCTTCACTTATGACTCCATTAAATCACAAGACACTGATCTAAGACCTCAAACGTTGAAGTAGAACTTGATCTAAACTCTCTCAAAGATTTTGAATTGAAACCCTAACTACACTAACCCTAAATCTAGCTAACCCTACTAACCCTAAGTTGCTGATGTCATCCTTGGTTATTACATCTTAATGCAACAATGTTTTATGTTATGAGCAATTGAATGGTGTTTTAGGCATCAATTGAATAAAGTGTTGGTTTGTTATATTGAATGCCACATCATTAAATGATTATTGATGAAGTGATATGATTTCCATTGCTATTTATAAACATTGACTCCATCAATAGTTATATTCAAATTGCTTATAAGTTCATTAGATAGTTCTTGATTGATATGAAGTACTAACCAGAGCTTGCATATATCAGTTTATTGTTGCTTTGTTCTCGGGCAAGGATTCTACTTGGTCATATTTGTTGGCTATAAATCAGACTGTATGTTCTGGTGATGATCTTTGAAGGGGGAACTTGTCATTGTTTGATTATCCTTTAGCCTCTTCAAAACCCTAGGTCACCGGGGACGTCTCCCCTGGGCCTCACCTCCCTAAAGAGAAAGAACCTTCCCATCATGGTGAAATTGGGTGGGATAGGTTCATGTTACGCCAATTTGGCCCTCTACTTTATAGCCTTTATTCCTTGCTACAAACTATGCGATAACAACACCAAAAGTCATGTGGGCCCCGTTTGGGTAAGTTAGTACATCAACTTCCCGGGGTCGTAACTTTTGCATACGATCTCCGTTTTAGGCGTATGATAGCCCGTTGAAAAGGTAACGTCGAGGAGATTCATTTTAGCTGAAATATTGAAAGAAAATCCATATTTCAAACCTGGTTTCCAAAAAAAACATCGTTTAGGGCCTGAAAACGTGCCTCATTAAAAACTGCTAAAAATAGTAAATTACCAAAATGTCTAGAAAACTGTTTTGAGCTAGTCAGAAAAGGTGGGTGGCCACCGATATCCACCTGGATCACTTGGAAAGTTGAATAGTGTCTGTGAGAACTTACTTGTTTGATAGGGTAGTCTTTGATGCACATGCTTAGGTGTCTCATTTATTGCTTTGATTTACTCATCATGATATTTTGACTTGAGATCCTTGGAGGTCATTCTTGTTTGTCTTTGTAGGACCTAGTTGGTGGATAGTTTTGGAGGAACAAGCCTAGGTTCAGCTTCCATGGGGATTGAATCCCACATGTTGGATTCCAAGGGACCGCATGCTAGATGAGATAGACATACCTTCAGACGCCTAGAAGATATTTTGGACAACATGACCTAGCCCTCACATGCCAAATGTTTTTCCTAAGAGATGTAAAATGTCAGCTTTTGAGGCATGATGTCATCTAGGAGGACTATGGTTTTGTGGTGAGGTTACTATTCATTGCCACAAGTAAATTTTGAGGAGAATGGGGTTTTGACCATGAATAAATGACCTAGATGATTGACATGTGGATTTGGGAAGCCTAACTACACTTCTCCAACACCAACTACTTGCTCCTAGTGTCAAAACATCCTCTAAAGGGGTGACATCACCTTAAGTTAGGGTTTCTTTTTGTGTAAAAGTAAATTTTAAGTGAATTGTTTAATATTATTTTTGTAAAGGGCAAAGATTAGGGTTGTTGACCCCTAGTCTTGTGGTTTACACTAAAATTATGTGGACAAACTATTTTGGTGGCATTTTTTTATAAATAGAGATCTTAAGATCTCATTTCATAACATAGCTCTTCCATTGTGAGAAGTATTGGACTGAAATTTTCACTATATTTGGCTATTTCTCTCTCTTGTGCTCTTGTATATGGCTATCTCTTTGGTTATTGGTTGATGGAAGTGATGCACTAGCCTTGGAAGGTTTTTCTCTAGCTTTTGTGGTGGCTTCTCTTAGCTTTTTTTCCTTGAATTTGTAAGGATTTTTACATTGTGCTATCATTTGTTATTAAAGTCAAGGTTATTTTCTAGAGCTAGGTGGGAAGTATAACGACATACTCCCCCACCTTAGTTTCCATCATTTTATGCTTACATTTTATTGGTTTAACAAGGGTTTTCTAAGAGAAGTATAAGGGCATACACCCTCTTAGACTAAACCCTAGCTAGAGATACTTGCCTTGGGGAGTAAGAGGATTTACACCCCCAAGGAGGTAGTACCTCTATCGCTTTCTTTTATTGACTCTATTAACCCAATTATTGAAGGCACTAGTCATTTACTTGTTGCATTGGAGAAATAAATTGTTGCCTTGGTAAACGTGAATTTTTCAAGTTTTAAAGTTGTCTCTTTGGAAAAGTGTTCCTTGAGCCTTTGACTCCCTTGTCTCATTGCGACATCCAATTTCAACCACAAACTATTTCTTATGTTAAAAAACTAAGCTACAACCAATAGGGTTGCAAAAAACTAACCCCCTATCACTTAATAACTCCTAAACTAACCCTACGATTTAGCCCTAACTTTTCCCTAACTCTCTACTAACCCTAGCACACCTATTGGGCTAGTTATAAGTGGTTTCTAGTGGATTTTTTTTTTTGTTGATATTGGTTTGCTACAGCCATAAGGATGATAATCTCACTACATAAACCTTTTTGTTTCAACCTTTCTTTTTGTGCTAAAGTTATTGTTTAATCATTGATGAGTTGAGCTAGCTTTCACTAGCTTCCCTCTTGTTTATTTTATCATATGCTTAGCACTTGTATTTCATTATTTGCTATATTTATTGAGATGATATATATCATTTAATTTTTATGCAATTAGGGAAAAAAAACTTAACTTGCTTGTCCAACTAACATATTGCAAGTATCCTTGGCTTTTATTGTGTCTCGGGCAGGTACTTCACTCTCGACAGGTCACTCAACTCATTTGGAAACCCTTGAACCTTCCAAATACCCATTTCCAATATCTTCCTATCATATATAATTGACCTCTAGGGACATCCACTCATACTTATCATTTTTCATCTCAATCCTGCCTAGCATCACCAGGATTCCCCCCCTTGAGGTGACTACCTGACCTCTAAAGTGATAGGAACACCTGCATAATGTGAAAGTGGGTAGGTTCTCTCCTATTTGTCGCTAATTGGTGGTTGGTTCGGCCTTTTACAAACCTACAACCTGTGTGATAACACTTACCATTTGATCAACATAATGTATTCTTGACTCATCCAATTCTATAAGTTGATCACTTGGTCTTTGCAAGGGCTCCTGGTTTTCTGTGAAATGTTGCAAAATGTGGAATACAAGAATCCAAAGGTTAATAGGAAAATTTTCTTCCATTACATACACTGATTCAAAAGGGATTTTCTTAGTGGAAGTCTTAGTCGTGATACAGTCTACCCATAATGCATATTTGATTTTACTATCCCAATGTTTTTTAATTTTTATTGCCCATAGTCTTCTTAATGATATTGATAAGGTTTCTATTACTAGATTCAACTAATCTGTTCCTCTATGGGTAATAGTTAGAAGAATGATACAACAAAATTGCATACTTGAAACAAAAATTTTCCAAAGAAAGGGAACTAAAAGCGTTTGCATTATCGGTGGTGATTTTGGTCGGGGCACCAGATATTGTGATTATAATATCTTCATGGAAATTCATCACAACTTCTTCAATTTACTTCTTTGTAGGTATGTCCTTTACCCACCTATTGAAATATTTTGTGGTAGTGAGAAGCCATGAATATCCATTACTAGAATTCTCTTTAAACTCATCGATAAAATCCAAACTCCATTGTTGAAAATGTGCTTTGAAAATAATTGGTTTCAAAGGTAAATCGAGTAATCATTATTTCCCTAGGAAGAATTTGTTGGAACATCAAAAATTGATGGTTCATCATACATATATTTGATTTAATAAATCGAACGATCAACCTACATTTGGATACAGTCAGTCAGAAAATCAACCAAATCTCTACATTAGTCGATCAAGTAGTCAACATGCATGCCATTTCGACAGTCGACCAACAATCGAAGGGATCGACCAAACCAACAATTGACTATGATTTGGATGCATAGGTAGTTGGGTCAATCATCCTTGCTGATCCAACTCAACAACATATATTTGAATGAGTCAAATCTAACTACTGATTGTTACATGTGGACAAGATATGCTCGATTATATGGAAGTTGGTTGGACCTTGAGGCTATAAATAGTAGAGGCCTTGGTCATTATCATCAAGTAATCGAGTTGATATCATATGGATATATCAAGATACAATATGCACTGTGATGTTCTAATCATAGTGTGCTTTGCTTAAGTGTTGTAACGATGTTTTTAGATGCCACCTTTTGTCTTTGAAATTTTTATTCCCTCTTAAATTATATGCAAAATTGTTTGTCTGTTTCGTTACAGGCTCCACTCCTTTCCCAACATGGTATCAAATCCAATGGTTTAAAAACTTTTCTATTATCCGCAAACCTTGTTGATTCGTATCTGTTGTGTGATTGACTCCGGCCCAATGGTTTGCTGATTAGAAACTTTGAAAAAAATCTTTCTTTCTAGATATAAAAGATGGTTTCAAAGATTGATCTTGTTGTTCTGAATGAATCAAATTATGCAGTATGTGTTGGATTTTCCTTATTTACATAGCATTAGTGTTACTATTGTTCTTTTACTTTTTTACCATGAACATATATATCATGTACTAAGCAGTAGAAACATAAACAAGAGACAAGAAAGAACACGAGAGATTTATCCTGGGAAAACCCCAAATGGTGGGAAAACCCAACAACCTTTCTTAGATAGATTCCATTCACAAATAAAGTCCAATCAGATAAACCCTAACACAAGTGCTAGATTAACCAAAAATACCACCCCAGTTGCAACAATAGTACCATACAAAGGTAGCGCACCTCCTCAAGGAGTAGTGCACAAGAGAGAGATACCAAAATACTGAGAAATAATAAACTATGCAGTTGCAGGTACTGCGTCACCTCCTCCAAACTTGCATCTTGATTCTATGTAGCTGGGAGAGTGTGAGTGAATGAAAAAGTGAGCTAATGAACCTCCTTATTTATAGTCTTCCTATCCTTCTAGCTGGGCTGACTTCTCTTATGGGAAGGTGTCTTTTCATTATGATTTATTCTTTTGAGTTGACTTCTCTTCTAGGGTATTTCAATATATGTCCTATGGATCTCTTGCTTCCGAAATTTTCTTTGCATCTAAGAAAGGTCATCTAGGAAGGAAGATCCTCCCTCAACTACCAAAAACCCAACACTCCCTCTTATTTAGGGAGGTATATTTCACGATGTATTCATCTGGTAGTCTAATGACTACTCTGCAATCTACTAGTAGGCACATGACTGCTACAATCCCTTTGGTATCTTGAATCATCATGCACATTCTATGCGATCAAATGATATCACACACAACTACATCCAAATGATCTGGTAATATCCATGACAATCATCTAGTATCACACACCTACTACAATGTCACCAAATAGATCACAACTACTTCCAAGTAGTACAAAACTACTGTCTAGTGACACACAGTCACTGCTAGTAGAACACATCCACTATAGTAGCACACAAATACTATTCGGAGTCACACCCTCTGCCAGTGGAACACATCCACCGAAGTAGCACACAACTATTTTACGTAGTCACACAACCTCCTCCAGTTGAACACATCCACCAAAGTGGCACACAACTACTGTTCAGAGTCACATAGTCTCCGCTAGCTGAACACATCCACCGAAGTAGAAAATAACTACTATCCAAAGACACACAGTCTCCGCCAGTGGTACACAACCACTGAAGTAGGACACAACTAGTTTCTAGAGTCACATAGACTCTTCCAGTGGAACACAACCACCAAAGTAGCACACAACTACTGTCTAGAGTCACACAACCTCCTCCATAGTCTTATGACTACGTGTGTGATGTTTCTTCTCTCAGCATGTCCAACATTGCATTACCTTCTCAGTCACCTCATGTGAATGATCCAGGGAACCCTTGGATAGAGGGGTTAGTTGACATGAGAAGAAACAACACACCTCCCTCTCAATGAGGGTGGACATTAAGAAACACTCTAATCTTGTCCTTGAAGTACTCATACTTCACTCTTGACAAGGGATTTGTGAGAATGTTTGCTATCTACTCGTCCGTGGATATGTACTGGAGCTCCACAAGTATTCTCTCCACCATGTCCCAGATGTAATGATATTTGATCTCTATATTCTTATACCTGTCATGGAATATAGGTTTCTCAGTAAGCTTCACACAACTTTGATTGTCACAGTGTTTCAAATTTGGCTCCAATTCTAGATCAAATATCCCATCTAGCAACTTCCAGAGCCATACTGCTTCACGAATTTCCATGCTTGCTGCAATATAATTTGCTTTTGATGTACTTAGTGCCAATAATGTCTGCTTCCTACTCAACCATGAGATCATTCATGATCCCAGACTAAAAAAAACATCCGAAAGTACTCTTCCGATCCATTGCACTCCCTGTCGAGTCAAAATCTATATATCCCTGCAGCTTCACATCTCCACTTGAGACATATCTCAATCCATATCCAACCTTACCATGAAGGTACCTCAACATATGATTTGATTCCATCCAATGTACCTGTCTAGGTTCAACCATGTGTTGATTCAAGGTATTCACTGCAAATTATATGTTTGGCCTGGTGTCAACCAGGTACAACAAGGATCCAATCAACTGTATGTATATCGTGGGATCCACCAAATTTGAAGATTTTTCACTCAAGATATTCATATTTATCGTTATGGACTTGTAGTCCATCTTCTTAATTCTCTGTAGAATATCACCAGTATATTTTCCTTGGCTAAGGAAAATTGCTTTTGATATCTGCCACACTTCTAATCCCAAGAAGTAATGAACCAGACCTATATCCTTCATCTTGAACTCTGAAGAGAGATCCCTCTTGCACCCAACTATGAGCTTCTCATCTCCTGTCATAAACATGTCATCCACATATAGGATCAATGGGAAACCATCCACAAGCTCATCAAATAACAATATGATCTGGCATATCATGTCATGCATGCTTGTTTTGGCCCATACAAAGCCTTCTTCAATCTGTAGACATGAGAATCCTTCTCATGTATTTTGTGTCTACTCTATGTACACTTCTTCTGGCTACTGGAGCAAGTGTCTTGTCATAATATTCTCCCTCTTGCTGGGAGGATCCTCAGGCCACAAATCAAGCTTTGTGCATATCTATGCTGCTATCTGCAACATGCTTGATCTTGTATATCAATCTTGGAAGTCACTACTAACTTCCCTTATAGTCTCAGAACCACCTCTCACACATCATTCTTTATGATGGACTCATACTCCTCCATCATGCCATCTTTCCATTCCTGTTTCTCATCAACTTCTTCAATGGTGGAAGGATATGAATCAATGACGCTACTCATCAATGCCATATAGATGGAAAACATGTGTGGTTTCTGGAACTGAGGAAAAATCTATATCCCAATCCTTTTGAATGGCTTCCTCTTCTGTCATTGCAGCAAGGTCTATCAAGACAAGGGAATCCTCCCAGGAGATCTCACATCTCCTAGAAGCCTATGAATCTTCGATCTAGCCTCCTCAACTCATGGCACTTGTCTATCAGTCTTGGAAGATGTATCTCTCTCTCTCCTATATGAATCTAAGAAGGAATACTTTTAGAATGAAAGTATCTAAGCCACTGACTCTCTCTAAGATCAGGCTCAATTTGAATCTACATGCTCCCTCTGAAGCTTGACTCCCTCTGAGTCTATATGATCTTCAAAGCCACCTCCTTCTGCTGCATCTATTGACTTCTTATGAAGTCTGATCTCCTATGGATTGTACTAGGAGGTTTCACCTCCCTACTAGATCCTAAGGGTTGAATCCATATGAAATCTAGCTCCTTCTAAGCTGGTACTTGGGGGGGGTGCCTGTCTCACCACTCGTGGAGTCATCTTCTTATTTTCATAGTAAAAGCTTATCAATGCCATGCATCTGTATCTCCTTTGCATTATGCAAGGTATCATGAGAACATGTTGGTTTTACAACATCGTTTATAGTTAGGGCCCTTCTGGCACTACTGAATCTTCCCGATGATCTGAAGAGTGGTCAAATTAGCTATATGGTAATATTTGGAGCCTTCTACTCCTCTCAATCAATTTCCATAAGAGATACTCTTCTTTGTATTCTACTTCACATGGGTGTGTATGTTTGTGTACAAAGTTCTATGTCTCAGCTAGAGACTGTCTAAATATTTTCCTCCTACAATCGTCATCATAGATCCTTCTCAGAGCTATCACCTATGAACTGCCTGAAACAAGAGACAAGAACAACATTTCCATGGTGACCTCCATGGAATGGTTAGTAATCAAGAACATCTCCTAGAGGAGATCAATTTCATCTTGCAAACAAGTATATCATAAATAATGAACAATGAGCATTTTCTTAATGGTAGTCATACTGACAGTATTGAGGTGTACCTAAACATTTGATATCAATAGAAAATAATAAATCTGTAAAGACTACTATCCTAGGTACAATACTTACTTAAGCAACAACAATATAAAATATCAAACCTAATATGCAAACTTGGAGTCCGACGTTGTTGTCCTGCTTGAGTTTCCTTCTATCATTCATATGCATGGAAACACCATTGTATAAAAGATAAATTATTCATCCTTTGATGCCTTTGAGTGCTCTTCTACATTTGCTTCATGTGCATGGTGTTTCTTCTTTTCCTTTTCATTTCTATCTGGACATTGAAAGGCATAGTGTCCCAACTTCTAGCAACTGTAGTATCTGATCTTTGACACATCCTTCTTGTAACGAGGTCTCTTAGACTTCTTCGGGCTGATTTATTCCATTTTCTTTATCTTCTTCACTTGTGTTGCAAGTTCTTGGTTTTCCTCATTATCTACCTTTTGTTTCTCAGACATCAATCTTGATTCCTCTTGAGATCAATCTACCCATAACTTGTCAAACTTGGGTAACTTCCTTCTTGCACAAATTCCTTAGACAAATGGGTCCCAAGAGGGAGGAAAACTATTTATCATAGTGGTTACTAGTTCAACATATTCAACTGGATCTCAAATGGCTGTTAACTGGTCTTTTATCTGTGAGATCCTTGTAAAGAAGTTGGCTATCATCTCTGACTTGTTCATAGTCACATTTATGAGTTGATTCCATAGGGTAAGATTCTGAATGGTGTTATTTATTTCATAGAGTCTAGTTAGGGCATAAACATCTCTTCTACAATATTTATTTACGATACATTGGGTATCAGGTGATCCGTGATTGAGTCTGTTAAGATCCTCTTGGCCTTGACTTCATTCTTCTTGAACTTTTCCTTTGCTTCTTCGTCTTTGGGTTATTGAAGCATCTTCTTGATGTGATCCAATAATTCATTCTCTTCTAGAGTGAGTTGTGTTATATGCTTCCAAGATTTGAAGTTATCTACTCTATCCAATCTATCCTCAACTCTCATACTGGTTGACATTTTTTCCGGTAGAAACCCTAGCACTGAAAAAACTCGATTTTTTCAAACTTCACCAAAATGCACGTTGAGGGTTTTAAGGGGTGTGATAAGTTAGGGAACACTACTCTATGAATTAATTATTCCCAAAATCCTTGGGATAGTTCTCAACAATCTTGACAAAGTATTGCAACTGCCAGGTGTTGCTGTACCAATCTTCCTTCCAATGGTTAAACTATTCTGATGGTAACCAAATCTGATACCATGTTGGATTTTCCTTATTTACAGAGAATTAGTGTTACTAGTGTTATTTTACTTTGATACCATTAACATATATATCATGTACTGAGCAATATAATTATAAACAAGAGACATAAAAGAGCACAAGAGATTTATCCCGCGAAAACCCCAAATGGTGGAAAAACCTAGAAACCTTTCTTAGATACATTCCATTCACAAAGCAAATCCAATCTTATAATCCCTAGCACAAGTGCTAATATTAACCAAAAATAACACCCCATTGAAAAAGAAACACCATACAAAGGTATCACACTTCCTCAAGGAGTAACGCAAAAGAGAGAGATACCAAAAGAATGAGCAATAATAAATTGTGCAGTTGCAACTACTATGTTACCTCCTCCAAACTTGTGCCTTCCTTCTGTGTATCTAGGAGAGTGTGAGTGAGTGAAAAAATGAGCTAAGGTGCCTCCTTATTTATAGTATTCTTGTCCTTCTAGTTGGGCTGACTTCTCTTCTAGGAAGGTGTATTTTCATTATACTTTATTCTTCTGAGCCGACTTCTCTTCTAGAGTATTTCAACATCTGTCCAATGGATCTCTTGCTTCTGGAATATTCCCCACATCTAAGAAATGTCATCTAGGAGGGAAATATCCTCCTAAAGATACCAAAACACCAACATTATGGCCATTGAATATGGAAACCTTGCTGAAAAGTAAATGACTGTGGCAGTATACAAATATTTCAATTCCAGATCCAACTGACCATTAGGAAAAACTCGTTGTTTATGGAAAGAAGGATAATCCTGTGGGGGTCATCATGACCTATATCTTGCGGGAGATTCAGTTTCACCTTAGTGGAATCGACTACCCTCATCAAGTCTGGAGGAAGTTGAAGTTGTTTTTCAACCAAGTCGACGAGAGCCACACCATGAAGTTGGAGAAAGAGTTGATATTTCTCGATCCTCATTCCTTTGACAAAATAGAAGACTATTTGGCACGTGTCAAAGAAATCCAGTTGAAATTGGGATAATGTGGAAATAAATATTGGAAGAAGGATGGAAAAATCATTGAGTTGGTCTTGATTAATTTGAGAACACCATTTACAATGTTCGTGTCGAATTTCCGCACCAACTGACAAGCATGCAGGGAGTATGGTAAGAATTACACCTTTGAATATTCTTGTGGAAATTTTATTACTGATAAGCACAAATTGTTTGAAGAAGGTAAGCTTGATGGTAAACATCAAGCCCACTTTCTCAAGGGAAAGAGTAAGTCGGATCCCAGGGATAGAGTGTGGTTTGATACCTCTACACAAAAACCTGGAAGTCACGACTAGAAACCTAAGGGATAGACATATGCCCCCTAGTAAAGTCGAAAGAAGAAAACATGTCAATACTGTGGAAATACTAGTAATGTGGAGAAAGTCTACTATAAGAAGATAGATGATTTAGAGGAGAAGGTTAAATGTCCAGAAGGAAACATGCCTGCTAAATGTTGACCCACTGATAATTTCACCTTCCAATTCAGAACTTCTCACACCTTGTTGTCTCATTCTGCGAAGAACGAATGGGTAGTTGAGTTGGGGTGCACTCATCACATGGATAAATATGCCTCCTTTTTCACGTGGTTGGATGAAGCTAAGGAGAGGAATATCAATGTTGTTGATGATTTTGATATGGATTTTGTTGGTCAGGATGATGTTACCTGTCGACATGAGAAAATTGTCGACGTCTATCATGTGCCAAACTTCTAGTTAACACATAAAGGTAAGATTGTGGAATTTTGGCCAGATCTGTTCTATGTATGTGATTTGGAGAAAGGTAATTCGATTGTCACTGGAGGGCTTCTAGAACCGAATGACAATTTGTATAAGTTCTGTGACATGACTTGAATTGACATTGGACCGACTGATCTTGTTGATCACACTAATGAGCGAAGTCAAATTTGGCATGAGAAACTCAGAAACCTGAATTTCTGAAGTCTACAGGAACTAGCAACTCAGAACATGGTTGTTGGTTTACCTAAAGTGTTTTCCCTTGAAGGAGTCTATAAAGGATGTGTTATTGGAAAGCATCATCAAAAATATTCCGACTCTAGTAAAGTGTGACAAGCACAAAACCTACTGGAGATGGTTCATAGTGATGTCTGCTACATCAATCTACCTTCACTAGAAGGTGCAAGGTATATTTTGAATTTTATTGATGATTTCTCTTGTTTCACATGGGTCTATTTTCTGAAGAATAAGAATCTTGTCTTTGAAAATTCCAAGGAGTTTAGAGCCTTTGATGAAAAACAATGTCGCCAACCCATCAAGTGATTGAGATCAGACAATGGTGGTGAGTATGTAAATACACCTTTTGAAGAATACCTATTTCGATCTGGTATTGAATGGTAGTGGTCAATTCCTGACACACCTTAGTAGAATGGCATTGTATAATGCAAGAATCAAACTTTAGTCTGAATGGATAGATGTGTTTTGTAAAATAAATATTTGCGTCCTTGCTTCTGGGATGAAGTGGTATGTTGTACAAACTATCTGCTCAATCACATCTCGACTCGAGATATTCCTTCGATGACTCTAGTTGAACAATGGTGTGGAAAGAAGCCTCCAGTCAACCATGTTTGGATGTGTTGCTTGGTCTCACATTTCTGATGATTGTAGAAAGAATTTGGATGGAAAGAGTCACGATTGCATCATGCTCTGAAGAGTCAAAAGCCTATCGAGTGTTTGATCCTTTCAAATGACAAATCATTATCAAACGAAATTATTATGTTTTGATGAGAAGTATTTTTGATTTAAGTTGTTGAATGCCTCCT
>ML807464.1:35197-45254 GCA_009831015.1 Picea engelmannii | reverse complement strand
ACATAGGTAGATCAATGTATTCAGATGTAATAAAGGTCAATATTAATAAGGCCTTTCAATAAAATAGAATAAGGCGGATGTAAGAAGACCTAATAGAAGCTTCCGCTTCTAGAAGGATCTTCCTCTAGATGCTTCTCTTAATATACATATTTACTATAAATAAGGGTCAAGGGTATGAAAACCCTAGCTTGGAGATTATTGTAACAGAGCGCTACTCGATTGGAGGTTGCCCCCTTGAAGAGGCCTGTGAACATTGCTTTCTGAATCGAAGTGCTATTTCTATTTCTATTCTTATATCATTTCTGTGTTATTGTGAAGATTATGCCGGATATTTTACTGTTATTCTGCCATTTCTAGCATATATCTGGTATCTTGCACTATCTCTCTCTCTCTCTCTCTCTCTCTCTCTCTATATATATATATATATATATATGTACATAGGGTGTGAAGGAAACATGGTGATATGAGAGTTTCTTTGATTTGTTGAGTAGATGTTTTGCATTTTAGTTTAACCCATAGGTCTCCCAAAAACCATCATAGTATTGGCCATTTTATTAATGTGAAGTGCATGGAGCTCAAAGAAAAGAGTGGATAGACACTTTCCTATAGTTATGGATTATTATGGTACACTTAGTAGGAACATATGCTCCACCGTAACTATCAATCCATACCTAAAACTGAGAGCTTCATGGATTCTCATTTAAATAGAGAAGCCCATGAATCCGATGGCCTATAAAAATTTCTTCAGTATGTGACCAGAATGGACCAACCCCTCAAAAAAATTCAAAGAGTAATCCTCAAGGAAGATCAAGAGGTCAAACTAGCTCAAGGAAATACCATCCTTCAAATCAAAAGGTGGAAGAAATATGTCCAAGCAAAAAGAAAGAATGAAATCAGAAGTCCATTCATGGAAAATAAAACTAAGATAAAATAAATCTAAATCTAGAATGCCAGTCATCTAGAAAGAATGCAAACTGTCTGAAAAATCAGAAGAGAAAACAACAACGAGTAATAAATATGACATTAGCAAGAGAAGAAGTGTTTTCAGGGAAATCTTAAAAGGAATTCAAGGGAAATAACCAATCAAAAAATGTTAACCATTCAATATCAATCCCAATGAAAAGATTCTCAGAGTTTCTGATATGAAATGAAAACAAGCCAGACTATGAGAATTGATGATCTACTATAAAGGATTTGCAACAAAATTCTCCAATCCAATTGTCACATATGATTTTTCTTTCATTTAGTGCAACAAAAAAATCTTCAAGGAATCTAGAAAAATGGGTTAATGATTAAATTTAATAAAATAAGATTTTATGGAAATTGTATCACATGAAACATTTCACAAACCCATAAGCTCTCTAGATTTCATTGCATAATCAATTCCTTTGCAATTTCGAAAATGATGAATTTTATGATAATAGGAATTACATTCCTCACCAAAGTGTTGTTTTCTCTTTGCTATAAAATATCATAAATAACCACATAAATCCCAATACTTCAATTTGATAAGGCAAAGAGGAAAAATTGACAGTTATGGAGGCTATCAAAATAATAATTAAAATGGCTCCAAACCTCTACTAGATCATAAATGAAAATGGGAATATATAAATGAGACAAAAGATATTTCTGATCAGCTGATAAGTTGGTGACAATCTTGATTTATCAGTCCAAAAATGTTGCAAATGAATCTGAGCATCCAAGTTTATATTAACACTTCCCAATGTTTCCTTCATTTCAAGAGAAAAATTCAGAGCTGCTAGTTGTACAAGTCATTTTCTCAACCCACATAAAAAAAGAGAATGGTGTGATTAGCTCTTAGAAAGTTTGGGAATAACTCTTCCTCTATATTACTAACTTATTAAAATTAAATTGAAATTTAAAGGTAAAGACTGAAATTAAAAGAATCCTAGGAAAACATGCTAAGCTAATGTAAACTTAAACTAAGTGGGTTGTCATAAAACTTATGCAAATTCCAATGTTTTCATCAAGTATGGCTCTGTTACCCATTCAATCAAATATCACATCCTTCTTCCCGAGATATGAGCATTATGTGCTTTCCCTACATATTCATTTCACCAAAATACATTAGTGTCATGAGTGTTGTGAGATTTGAATCTCTAGACACAATGTCTTGTTCCTGAAATCACACTCAATCAATTTAAACAAATTGGACCATAATATTTCGATTCAATCCATCCTTTAAAAATACCAATCCATCAACAAACCTCAGTCATAAAAATATGATTCAAATATTATCAACATTACACCCAAGATATGCGTTTCCTCTGATGTGAAACATTAACATGATCATCTTCAACCTTGTGAGAGGTAAGAGGAAATCATTACGAAAAGGGAGCAATTAAGATACTCTTAAAGGTTAAAATGATCTCAAGTCACAAACTAGATGGATTGACTTCACCAACACAAATGAAAAATACAATTAGAAATCAAAATTGAATAAAGTGAGTAAGATCATATTTCTAATAGATAATAAGATTGGTGTGATGGGAAAGTCCATGAAACTAATAGCCTCAAGGTCTCAAGAGTGTTCCAAGTAGAGAAACCATAAATTCCACTTCCTAGAGCCTACACAAGTCAAAGAATAAGAATATAATGAAATGAAAAAGAAGAGTGTATATCTTGTCTGTCCACTAGATAAGTTTTCTGTTCAAAGAATGAGACATGTAATTCAGAAAACAAAATCAACAAGCTCATGAGTAAGACATATCAAAACATAAGATGTACCAGCATGACCCAAACATTTTTTATCTTTTCTGATTATGAATAAAATGATTTTGGGTCCAAAGAGTGCTGAAGAGTGTGGGGACCAATAGATTGATGAGTTACAACCCACAAGGAATCCATATCTTGAAAATTATTACCATGGCTGAAATGAAAATAAATGTTGAAACTCAAAATTTGGTATCTTAAAAGTTGCATTGACATATTCCATTAAGATACTTACAACTCCCAAGCATTTGAATTGATTTCAACGTGAGATAAGTGGGTAATTCTAAACCATGATAAAAATAAGATTACTCAAGAATGCAACCATAATGAGTGACTCAGGAATAACAAATCCAAATGATGGAAGATACCTTACACAAAAATATCAGGTCTGAAATCTCATGATTGATAGTGCTAGGATTAAGTCTTTAGTAGATCAGTGAGTTGGGGAATAAAAAGATTGGTTCCCAAGTAATTTTCTAAAAAACATATCAACAAAAGATTTAAATAACAATGATGTCCAGAATTGTCAAAACATGCATCTAGACAATGTGAATAAATGTATATTTTTGTTGTGTATGAGAGGAAGCTTGAGTGAAGAGAGTTGCAAGAAAATAGATGAAAATATTCCTTGAAAAAACTAACTGAACAAAGCATAATATATATGGAGTCAGTGCCCATAAATTAAAACTAAAAGTGCTAACAAAAAATAACTCAAACGAAATAAAAAAAATCAGCTAAACTTGTTATGCTAAAAAGGTCTATGAAGAATATTCATGTTGGCTGAAAGTAATCAAAGAAAGAGTCAATTGGGAAAGACACCATTTGGAAAACTCCAAAACCAAGGAAAAATAATATTCTAAGGAAATTCCAAGGAGTTGGAGTAGTTTGGATTTTAGATGGGAAGATTTTAATCACTCAAACTTAAGATTCACTGTGTGTGGGATAGCAAGCCCAAAACTCATAAGAATATCAACTAAGGAAACTTTTCCAGATTAGAATCATGTAGATGTGAATATAGGACAAATTTGAGTGCCCATTTCATTACAAGAGGGAAATAATAGTACCCTTTTAAAATATTCCACTTGCAATATAGCCCAATGTTTCAATAAGATTTGACATGGTATTCAAGCATAGAAATTAGTGATATGAAAATTGCTCAACACATAGAAAATTTGAGAATGAAATGAAGTATATTCCCTCCCCCCCCCACCAAATTAAAATTAGATTGAACAATCCAATCAAGGGAAAATTAGTGGGGAGGCCTTCTATTTATTTCCACCTTTGTTGACGATTGATGTACTTTTTAGCTAATAATAAGTAAAAGAAAAGAAAAACATAGAACACATTAAACAACTAGGTAGCAAAGGTAATGCTATGAAAAAAACATATATCATCCTATTCTACCCTAATCCTATCCTACGTTATAAATGGATGAAAAATGAGTCCTGTAAAGTCATAATTACAATGTAGCCATCCTTAAAATCCCAAGCTTGCAGACACATGTTCAAGACAAAATATTAGAAACATAACTTGGAATAAAGACATAGTGAAGGTAGGAAAAATTAAAACATGATACACTCTATCCACCATATTAAAATATGACAACGATAATTCATGGGAAATATATCCAAGTAATATCTCCCCAAGCATACTTCAATTCTATCATAAAATATACCATGACTATCATAGAATCGATGGAGGGAGTTTATGGGAAAGTAACATAGTGAATGAGGACCATGCATATAATTCACGTGAAGTGTGTTCTATGAGATAATATTCATGCCAATAAAGTTATTTATCCCCGAATACAAGACAAAATAACAAGGGCCTGACATAACCATAGGCATAGACCGAAGTGCCTCATTATCTTGGAAAGCCTCCCTAGATTCATACTTCAATTAGCCATGTTGAAACAAATGATGTACATGGGATAATTTTCACCATGGCATGAGAAATAATTTTAAAACAATGGTGAGATCCACTAGTATCAACAATACCATGTACATGGTTACTTGAACAATAAGTGTCTCTACTAATAAGAAATGAAGATGAAAAAAAAGAAGACATGGTATGATACACATCTTCTACAACATTCCCTTCATCCCATAAGAAATGTTGATAAGTCTCGGTTGTGATTAGTTCATGGGAAGAGACCTTATCCTCTCTATATTCCATATGCACTTTTCCCCCATAAAGTATTTTAAAAGGAGTTAGATCCATTGAATTTATTTGAATCGGATGGTAGGTGGTTTCCTACACAGTCAAACCATTAAAGAGACCATGATACAAGTAGTAATAAGTGGAATAATTAAGAGAATTAAAAGCCTCTCGAGAACAAGATTTTTTTTTCCAGAAAGTGACTCCTTGAATGGTAGTTCCTCCTCTTTAAGAGCATCGACGATTGATTTTGAATTGATGGGATTCACACTAGGTGTGGTTTCACAATCAACACGTTCTTCCTCAAGATGATTTTCCTCTTTCATGTGAACAATGGATTGTTGTGATAAAAGAGGTATGTCCTGAATGATTATTTCTTCTCCTAAAGTGAAAATATCGGTGTGGTCCTTTTTCTCCTGCACAATATGAGAATCTAAAATATATTGCATAGCATTCTGATGCTTAGAATCAAGGAGAAAATCAAAAAAATTATTAGAACAAGAAATCGATAATATATCAGTACTGGTAAGACATTATTGCTCTATGTCGGTTATGCTAGGAGAATTTGTAACAATAGGGAAATCCAAATCAACATAAATTGATTCCATTTTATTGATGGGTGAGGAAAGATTCATTTCATGAATGTCCATATTTTCTTCATTAATAAAAAGATCAACATTTAAAGTTCACTCCATATCTTTCTCTTCCATTCCTTGTGATGGAAAATATGAGATATGATAATGAGAACCTGACATAACCATCAGTGTGACCCGAAGTGTCCCATTATCAACAATAAAACCCTCCTCTTGGTCAACTACAAAAAAATATGAACTTGCATTTACAACACAAGATGTCTCTTTTTCGTCACAAGGAAAGAGAGGGGCAATGGAGTGGTGGGAGGATACATATGATTCTTTCAAAAAAGAATTTTCTATCTGATCTATATCCACCATAGTAAATAAATATCCATATATATGAATTCCATCTAATGCATAGTCATTTTCAACATTTTTGTTTAAATCCAAATCAACCTGTAAAGAAATAATAAACTCTGATTTAGATTTTTCATCCATTGGCTTGTGTGTTTCATTAATAAGATAAACTAAGCATGAAATCAAATCATTGTTTGAGGGCCTATCATCTAAAGGAAACTTATAAGAAATATGAGTAAGTCTGATAATAAAATCTTCAAGGGATTCATCCTCATTCTTCCTAAGTTTTAAAATTTCTTCACACTATTTATCATAATCATAGTTCTCAAAAGCATGCAAAAATTTATGCATAAATTGTTCAAAATTATGTTTATTCCCTCTTCGATTATGTGTAGAATTTCCTATCTATTTCATTATAGGCTCCTCCCCTTCCCCAACCTGGTATCATAGCCGATGGTTTAAAACCTTGTTTGTTATTTTCAAATATTTCCAAGTCATATTTGTTGTGTGATTGACTCTAAGCTGATGGTTTGCTGATTGGAACTTTTGAAACATGTATTTATGTCTAGATCTTGAAGATGGCTTTGAATATTGATCTTGTTTTTTTGAATGGATAAAATTATGCAGTATGGGCACCAGACATGGAAACCCTGTTGAAAATAAATGGATTGTGGCAATATACAAATATTGGAATTCCAAATCCAATAGATGATTAGGAAAACTTTGTTGTTGATGGAAAGAAGGATGAGGCTTTGGGGGTCATCACAACCTATATGTCATGGGAGATTTGGTTTAAAATCAGTGGAATCAACCACCCTCATTAATTTTGGAGGAAGTTGAAGTCATTATTCGACCGATTTGATGAGACCCACATCATGTAGTTGGAGAAAGAGTTGATCTCTCTTGATCCTCATTATTTTGACAGAATAAAGGACTATTTGGTGCGTGTCAAAGAACTCCAATTGAAATTGGGCAAATGTGCAAAGAAATATCAGAAGAAGGATGGACAAATCATCGAGCTGGTCCTGATGAAATTTAGAACACCATTCGACATGTTCATGTTGACTTTCTACACCAACTAGAAATCACACAAGGAAGATAGTATGGATTACACCTTTGAATCTTTATGTGGCATTTTGATTACTGATCAACATATATTTCTTGAATAAGAAAAACTTGGTGGTAAACATCAATCCCACTTACTTAAGAGAAAGATAAAGTTGGAACCCAGGGATATAGTACTGTTTGATACCTCTAAATAGATACCTAAAAGCCACATCTAGAAACCTAAGGGACAGATAGATTCCCCCCGATGAAGTTGAAAGAAGAAGACATGTCGGTACTGTGGAAAGACTTGACATGTGGAGAAAGTCTGCTATAAGAAGAGAGACAATTTAGAGGAGAAGGTTAAGTGTTTGGAAGGAAACATGTCTACTAAACATCGACCCGATGATATTTTCACCTTCCAAGTCAGAACTTCTCATGCCTTGCTGTCTCATTGTACAAAAAATGAATGGGTAGTCGACCCTAGGTGAAATCATCACATGGCTAAGGATTCCTCCTTGTTCAAATGGTTGGATGAAGCTAAGAAACCAAATATATATGTTGTTGATGATTTTTATCTAGATTTTTTTGGTAGGCTGATGTTACCTGTTGACATGGGAAAATTATCAACCTCTAGCATGTGCAAAACCTCAATGGAAATGTGTTGTATGTTTCTCAGTTAACATAGATATGTAATATTGGGAAATTTTGGCCAGATTCGTTCTATGTCCATGATTTGAAGAAAGATAAGTTGATTTTCACTGAAGGGATTCTTGAACCGAAGAACAGTTTGTATAAATTATATGACATGGCTTGACTTGACAATGAACCAAATCCTCTTATTTCTCACGCTGATGAGCATGAGAGAATCAAACACCCGAACTTCCGAAGTCTACAGGTATTGACAAATCATAACATGGTTGTTGGTTTATCTAAAGTGTTCCCCCATGAAGGAGTCTGTAAAGGCTCTGTTCTTTCCAAGCATCAACAGGTGCCTTTCGACTTTGGTAAAGAGTGGTGACAACATAACCTACTGAATCTAGTTCATAGTGATGTTTTCTTCATCAATCTACCTTCATTGGTAGGTGCAAGGTATATTTTTACTTTCATTGATAATTTCTCTCATTTCACATGGGTCTATTTTCTAAGGAAAAATAACCTTGTCTTTAAAAATTTCAAGGAGTTTAGAAACTTATCTGAAAAAATAATGTGGCTGACTCATCAAGTGCTTGAGATCAGACAATGGTGGTGAGTATGTAAATCGACATTTTGTAGAATATTTGGTTCGATCTAGTATTAATTGGCATTGTTCGATTCCTCACACACCTCAGTAGAATGGTGTTTCATAACACAAGAATGAGACTTTAGTAAATATGGCTAGATGTATTTTGCAGGCTAAAGATATTCCTCCTTTCTTTTGGGCTGAAGTGGTGTATTGTGCATACTATCTGCTCAATCACATCTTGACTCGAGTTGTTCCTTCCATGAGTCTAGTCGAATGATGGTGTGGAAAGAATCCTTTAGTTGATCATCTTCATGTGTTTGGATGTGTTTCCTAGGCTCACATTTCTGATGATTGTATAAAGAAGTTGGATGCAAAGAATCATGCTTGCATCATGGTGGAACACTCTGAAGAGTAGAAACCGTATCAATTGTTTGACCCTGTCAAACAACAAATCAATATCAAATGAAATGTATGGTTTGATGAGAAGTCTTTTGGAATTAAGTTATTGAATTCCTCCTTTGGATTGATGTAGAATGATCCCCTTGAGGTTTTCTCTGAAACTATTTCTCCTATTTTGTTTTTCATTCATTTGAATAGACAATCCAACTTTGTTCCTGTTTCGACTCGACCGTCGACCTCAACATCGAGTAATCCATTGATCTCTATTTTGACTAGTTTTCCACCTCTGTAGACTGAAAAATATTTGACTTTTGATCGATATGCTGCAATGAACCTTATTTAACCTATTTCTTGTATACCCATATGGGCTTCCAAGACAATTGAAGTTTTTGGAGCTAATGTCGATGATGTCTCCTCCAGACGAAAAACTTGAAGTAAAAAACAACATGTCATCATTTCCTTTATGACTCGTGTACTTGAAACTTCTGATCATGTTGTGTGCTCAGATGATGAAGGACAACCTGAATGGGAACATGCCATGAAAACATAAATTGATTCCTTGTCGAAGAATCACACTTGGGACTTAGTTCCCCGACTACAAGGAAAGAACATTGTGAAATGTAGATGGGTCTGCAGGACCAAATTTACCTTTGAAGGTTTTGTTGAGTGACACATAGAGCGCCTAGTTGAAAAGGTATTTTCTCAAAAAGAAGGCATCGAATACACTGAAACCTTTTCCCCAGTTGCAAATATTAACTCTGTTTGACTGATTATTTCCCTTGCTATTGGTTTTGGATGGAAAATCCATCGACATATGGATGTGAAGAGTGACTTTATTCATGGAGGCCTATATGAAGAAATTTTCATGGAACAACCACCTGGTTTTATGACATATTCTAAGTTGGTTTGTTGACTCAAGAAATCACTTTATGGTTTGAAGTAGGTTCCTTGAGCTTGGTATGGCAATATCGACAATTTATTTCTTCTATTGGACACACCTACCACACTTAGAGGGGGGGGGGTGAATGAGTGTGGGGATCTTTTTTCCAAAACTTCCCTCTTACACAAAAACTCCTTAGTTAACATTCAACATTTTCTCATTACTCATTGTTGTAATTTATAGTCAGTTATATGTGAATACATATCAACAACATATCATCAACAAATCATCTCCACAAGGAACACAAAGAACACAAGATGTATGTACAATTTTTATTTTTATTATGGACTTCAATCTGTGGGTTTTCCAACAAAAACTGAATAGAGTACAACTCTACAAGAGAACCAGCTCTATATGCAAGACTCATCTTACATTCCCAATACCAACTAAGATGAGGCAACAATCCTCAACATATATCAATCTGTCAACATAAACAAGTGCATCAACCATGCACCAACCTTTGCCAAACAACCTGTAATCAACATGTACCATAAACAAGTGCATCCAACCATGTACCAAGTATATACCAATAATGTGTCAAATACTCATCAACAATGACTCATCAATATGTACCAACATCATCAACTATACACCTCATGTATGTGCCAACTCATCAACTGCTTGTCT
>ML807463.1:250096-262062 GCA_009831015.1 Picea engelmannii | reverse complement strand
GACAATCATATCTATTCGATGATCCATTAAATTAAAACCAAATCCAATCGGATCTTAAACTGTAACAAAAATAATTCATCAAAACCAAAATCATACACAGTGAAGCATGCTTATGTAACAGAGCAGGGTGTAATATAAATGAGCGAAAATTATACCATCACAGGTGCTGAGACTATGTCAATTTTGAATTGACAATAGCTGTAGCAGACTCGACATTTTTGAACAGGATTGACCCAGCAGTTCGTTGCTTCTTGTCGTTGGGTTGCATCCTCGCATTCTGACCAGTGAGCTTTGCCACTTGGTTTTCCAAATCGTGAATTTTGGATTGCAATTTTGGGACGTTCGAATAGTATCTCTCTAACCACAGCCCACACTGATCGCAAGGTGGTGCAATAGTCTGAACAAAAGGGGGTTTTGATGATTCCCGAGGGTTTCATGGGGTGGTTCAATTCGAGGAAAATCAGGGTTATCCCGCAGACAAGGAGGTAAGTTCTTAACGAAATCATAAGAAGGTTTGCCACACAAGCCCTCGGAGTAAGGATACTCCTCGGCGAGAAATCGTTCCACTTCAGAATCAGAGTCTTCGCTGACCACGATAGGCTCTAATTTAACAGGGGGCTTGGGTTTATTCCTCGCTATGCGAGAGATCAACCTTGCATTTTTCTTGCCTCTAGTATTAGCACCAGTCTTCGCTCTAGTTTTTTGTGTTGTAGGCTTAGCAACTTCGGTCTGTTTAGTCACAGCCATAGGTGAATTCAAAGGTGAGTCGGGTTTAGGTTTGGGTAGAAAAACATTATAAGGCACAGGGGTAGCTTTGTTATCGGTCACCATGGGCTTATCCACCTGTGGAGGATGCGATTCTTCAAAGCCATTACGGCTGAGGAAATCATGCCAAGAATCATGACGTAACCCCAATTCATAAACAAAAATCATCTTAATCAACCCCACATGGAAGAGGCTGGTATCAGCATGGCTACGCTTGTACCTTTTAGCCATTTTGAAAAAACTTTGGTGCAGATAGTGTGGCATACTAAGCCCGAAACCCATAAAAACCATTAATAAACGTAGGTGAAACAAGAAAACGAACCCGTACCTGCCTTCACAAGTAACGAATTGCTTGATAATCATCAAGAGATCATACCAGCGAGGTTTCAACATCTTTACAGGTAAACCTCTGTCGCAGGAATTCACTGTGTGAGATTGGAACAGTAATGTCCACGGGACATCGTCAACCTTACAACTTTTCGACCATTTTTGTCCCTCGACAGGCAGGCTGGTTGCCGAGATGTGGAATTGTTCAGTGATTTCAAGATGGAAATCTCCAACTTTGGCTCGGCAGCCATCAAATGACAATGCAAATTGCCGAGCCACAGTGATGTTGTAACCATCAAATTTCCTTATGAAAGCAAGCCACCCGAATTCTTCCAGGTCGTTATACGTGCCATCAAACGTCAACAGTGTTTGGCAGCCGTTGGGCTCGGTCCTTACAACAGGAGCCATGGCTTGTGTACATGGTAGGGTTTGAGCTAAACGAAATAATGCACAGAGTCAATACCGACAGGGTTTGATAGTTTCATCGCTCGACGAGACCGGAATTAACTGCATGCGTGTGAAGGTGGTGGGATTACCACCGCCATGCATTGTATTAATGACCATGTACAGTGTTGTTACAATCATAATCACTTAAACCATACGTATCGACTAGCAAATAGGTGAATCATCATATCAACGTGCCATTCATCTGAATCAGAACCAACACCATAAGTGATAATCACGCGCCAAGTGTTAAGTTTAATCAACATGAAATCCAATGATCAGTCGTGTCAATTCAAACGTTTCAAACCAATGTTAATACATTCATGCCAATGCATAGTTTGAGCTATGATCGCTCAATGTAATATCAAACTCACAAAACAATGTATCGAGCAAGGGTTCAAACCATAAAATCGAGAATCCAAAAGGTTGATCAATGCGCCTTTGCAAAACTCAAACCATTGCCATTTTATCTGAAGCCAAACTTATGATATTGCCAATGTGTGTTTAGCATAATCAAAGTGTAAAAACATTGCAACCAATGAACATATGAAAACGATAAGTTAAGAGTTCGAAACAACAAGAATTATGTCATATATAAAACCAAAATCAATTATGACCCATAACTCATAACTTAACATTTTCAATACTTTATCAAAGAAATCAAGTTGCGCAATTAAAGTGAATGGATATAGTTTGAGAGAAACTTTTTACAGCGATGTGATAAACCAGTGGTCAATTGCCTTTCAGCAAATCAATAAAAGACGACGACAGTCAAAGCAACGAAAGAGGTGTTTTCACACTTTCAGTTGTGAAAACTGAAACGAAATCAAATTGTAATTGTCGCAAAAATGAAACAAACGTCTAGAAGCAGAATGCGACGATACTTTGTTGTTAATGAGACAAGGGGTGTAGGCAGACTTTTAGGGAAAATAAAAAAAATTGTATTGGCTGCCAACAATGGAGACACGCTGGGCGAAGCAGTTATCTCTGTTATAAGAAATGAATTCAGATCAGGATAGCAAAGAAAAATTTCAACTCAAAACAACCACCAGAAAATCGTACTACATCATCATCAACTATCTTTTCCAGGGAAGTTTTAAAAGATGCAAACTAATAACAGTGTTAAAGATCTGCAAGTCATGATTTTTATGATAAAACCTTCAATACTGTTGGCATGGCCACTGCTGCCAGTAGGCGTCCATAGCCTCGACAGGGTTGCCATTTAACCCACTCAGACGTCTTTATCCTGTCAAGAAGCTCTAGATTAGAATAAAGGTCTTTTAAAAGAGGTTTCTTATAATTTTACAGATTTTCATTTACCCGACATTGCTTCACTGCCAACAGGCATGTTCAGTACCCCGACGAAGTTGTCTTGGCGCCATGCTTGCATTGCCCCACTGCCAGCGGACCTGTTCAGTATCCCGACGGGTTTACAAACACTTCCCACAGCTCATATTAATATTTTTATTTTGTTTTTCTTTTATAGATAGCTGAGCGGGGTGACGCTGAAAAATCTTGATATTTTCTCATATTTTTTGACCTCATCAGAATTTTTTAGCACTGTCCTTGATTCAACTCCAGAAATGTTCTATTTCTAAAACAACTAAAACAACTTGCTATGACAGGGAGGCATCCTTTTGAGTCATTCCTTTACGGAAAAGGGACATCGTAAAAAGATAAAGATAACCATGACAAACTTCACTTAGAGACCGAGTTAGCAAACTTCTTTCAAACAACATTTTCCAATATCATTTTTAGAAATATAAATCACTGATGTTTGTACAATCTTTCAGAAGTTATTTCAGCGAAGAGATTTTTCTATGGTCTATGTCTGAATGACTCAGCGTATAAGCATGCATATGTTTCAAAACACACAAAAACACACCAAACTGATTAATCAAAACGAAAACAAAGGCAAAAATCAAAACAAAAAGAAATATTTACATAATATACAAGGATAGAAATCAGGCAAAGTATCTTTTCAGGACTTGGCCATTCACCGGATAGGTGTCAAGCTAACCTTCAAGACTCTGTAAATGAAAGGAACTAGGACCCAACTTTTCAGCAATCAAGAACGGCCCAAGCCAAAAATTTTGAAATTTAGTGTGTTCACCCTTCCCTTCGTGTGATTTGTCCCACTTTAAGACGAGATCGCCTACTTCAAAATTTCTATCAGAAGCAGAATTAGAATCGAACCAGCTTTTAATCAGTTGTTGATGTTGATCTAATTTATACTTGGCTTGGGTTCTTACTTCTTCTAACTTCACCAGAGCATTAATACGGCTTTGTAAGGGGGGACATTCTTCTTCCTGAACCTTTTGTGACAATTGGAGCGAAGGAAGAAGAACATGAGGAGGCAAAATGGATTCTCTGCCATAAACGAGGAAAAAAAGGGGAATTACCTATAGCAGCTTTGGGTGTTACCCTATCATCCCACAGTGCATTGAGCAGTGTGTTGTGCCAGTTCTTGTGATTTTAAGCCACAGTTCTCTTGATAATATTGATCAAGTTCTTGTTTGTTGACTCTGCTAGGCCGTTGCCCTGGGGGTAATAACTAGCAGAGTAGTTAAGCTTTATTCCTTTTTCTAAGGCAAAGTTAATCATCTCAAGAGAAGAAAAGTATGAAGTGTTATCAAAGACTAGACAATCAGGTATGCCAAAACGGGTGATAATATGCGAGTTAAGGAAAGCAATCACCTGACTTGTGTTAACAGTTTTTAGCGCGGCGGCTTCAGACCATCGAGTAAAGTAATCAGTGGCTGTCACAATGTATTTGTGTTGTTGTGAGGATGGAGGGTTAATAGGACCAATGATGTCAAGGCCCCATTGCTGGAAAGGAGAATCAACTGTAACGGGCTGCAAAGGGAAGGCTGGTTTTTGCAATCGCCCTGACGCTTTCTGACAAATAATACATTTTCGGCACAAGGCATGGGCGTCTCTAAAAAGTGTTGGCCAGTAATAACCGGCTCTTAATACTTTATGAGCAGTGGTATCGCCACCAAAGTGACCACCAGCTTCACCTGCATGCAACTCAAGAAAAACTTTCTCTGCTTCGTCCTTCTCAAGACAACGCATGAGCACGCCATCAGAATTCTGACGAAACAGTATACCATTAACTAGATGAAAGGAAGCGGACTTTAGTCTCAAAGATCTTCTCTTGGCAGGGTTAAGGTGACGGGGTGCTGATCCATGTTGAAGACAGTGTCTAATATCGTCGTACCAAGGACTCATTAAGTTTTGTGTGAAACAAATCAAACTGTGATCGCGTTGTTATAGGAATGATGTATCACTATCCTCTTTTTGTTCAGTTTCTGAATCAACTACCAATTTACACAACCCTTGGCCTCTCACGATCTGAGCTAGAGTGATTTCTAAGTCAAACTCCTACAAGGAGGTGACCCAGTTGGCTCTTTTCTCTCCTAACTCTTTTTGCACTAACAAGTTCCTAACTGCAGGGTAAGGAACAATGACCTTTGTTCTGGACTTCAAAAGATAAGACCGAAAATGCTTAACTGCCTTGAAGACAGCGTAGGCTTGCCGATCGACAGCTGGGTAGTTCAGTTTAGCACCTTTAAAAGCAGAGCTCATGAAGGCAATGGGTACTTCGTTATTCTCGGCATTCTTCTGAGTTAGAACTGCGGCATAGGAACGATCAGAGGCAAAAGTATAGAGTGTAAAATCTTGAGAGAAATCAGGGCTCATGAGAGACGGAGCATCAATTATGGCCTTCTTTATATCGTTAAAAGCTTGGTTTTCAGTGGGTCCCCAGTGATATTGGGTGTCCTTCTTAATCAGGTTCTGGAGAGGCCTGACCATTTCGGAGAAACTGGGGACAAATCTTCTCACGAAATTAATCTGGCCAAGGAAGGAATGCATGGATTTCTTGGAAGTGGGTGGGGGAAGTTTAGCGATGACTTGGGTTCTCTCGGGGTCAATAATAATTCCATCGCTAGACACAATGAATCCTAGTAGTTTACCTTGTTCTACTGCAAAGATGGACTTCTTGGGATTCAAGGAGATGCCGAATTTACGACATCGTAGCAGAACGGCTCGTAGGTGAGCTAGATGATCGTCTTTGTTTTTAGAATAAACGGTCACATCATCTAGGTAGACTACTACAGAGTGATTGATCAAGCCTTGGAAAGCAATATCCATTGCTCTCTGAAAGGTAGCACCATCATTGATCAAACCAAAGGGCATTTTGCGATAAGCATAAGTGCCCCACGGGGTACGGAAGGTGGTTTTTAACTGGTCTGACGGAGACATCAAGACTTGGTTGTATCCAGAGAAACCATCTAGTAAAGATAGTCTCTCGGAACCAGATACTTGTTGAAGTATCTGTTCCATAGGAGGGACAGGATAATTATCTTTATCAGACGCTTTGTTGAGGTTTCGGAAATCGACACAAAGTCGAATTTCCTTGTTTTTCTTCCGCACTGGGACGAGGTTGGATACCCACTGAGTGTGTCTAACAGGAAAAATTATTTTAGCACCTAGGAGTTTATTCAATTCTTTTTGTACGGTCGGTTCTAGTTTAGGATGCATTTTCCTCAGTTTCTGTTGGAAAGGCAAGGTTTGGGGTTTCATTGGGATAACATGCTGTATAATGTTAGGATCGAATGTCTTAAGATCATCGTAAGTCCATGCAAAGACATCCTTAAATTCTTTAAATAATTTAACAAAAGTAGCTTTTTCTTGCTTAGAACATCCCAAGCCTAAGTTGATACACCGAGGGTTTTCACTAGTTCCTAAATTGACTTTTTCATAAGACAATGAGGAACTGTTGGTTTTACAATTGACCGTCTTTTTAAATTTATCTTCAAAATCATAAAACTTTTCTAATCTAGCAACAGATTTGGGTAAGGAATTTACCATGTCCGATTGAGCTTCAGGAGGTTTTAGATTAGGTATTACCGTAAAGTCATGCAAGTTTTCATCATGCGTTTGTTCATCTATCACGTCTCCTTGGAAGGTTTCCTCCATGTGCAGAAAGTTAATGATCTGCTAATCATCATCGAATACTCTCCAGTTCGTGATATTATCTGGAACATATGGCCGAAACAATAGCTCCACGGAGAATGCGTTTGGAGATAAGCCTTCTGCAGGAAGAAGTTTAGAGGCAACATTAGCAAGTAGATCTGCTTCAGCATTACTTGATCTAGGAATGGAATTTATATTAAAAGTAGAAAATTCGTTTATTAAACTCCATACCTCATATTGATAACATTTGAGATGTGGGGTAAGACAATGTATAGAATTTCTCACCTGCCTGACCACTATCTCTGAGTCGCCGAATACAACTAGATTTTGAATGTGCATGTCTAAGGATTTTCTGAGACCTTGTAATAAAGCCTCGTAATCTGCAACATTGTTAGTACATTCAAATTCTAATCTACAAGCCAGTAACCTTTTGTTACCTGACGGATCAATAATGATGCAGCCTGCACCAGCTCCTTCCTTAGACTTGGAACCATCGAAGTATAAAGACCAAATTTGATTCTTATCAGGCTCACGGGGTTGTTGGATAGAAGCTGTTGGTTGCGTGTATGCTTTGATCTCAGATCGTTGTTGCGAATCGTCGATAGGTGAAACTTCAGCCATGAAATTTCCGAAGTAGGTGTCCATTCCTTGGATTTCAGGTGACTCTGTTGGAGGTGTATATGGTTCATTTGGGTCATTCAAGTCTGTGACCGTGAACTTGAGGTAACGCTGACGATTCACCCTAATCTTGTTGGGCTTGCCATTTTCTGGAAGCCATAAGTGAGACCAGTCTATTGCGAAGTAACCATGAAGCTGCTCCAACCAGTCCCTGCTCAAAAACATACCATATACTTCTGGAATATCAAACACAATTATATCAATAACTTGATGAACCTTTGGGTTAGATGATAATCTAATCAATACATTTTTGAGTTCACCTATAACTTTAACGTCTATTCTATCAAGTTGTATAATTTTCAAAGACGATGGCTCTACTTCGGCATTAATCTTTTGGCAGACTGACCAAGGCATCACGTTTGACGATGCTCCTGAGTCAACCATACAGTTATGCACATTTCTGTTGAAGATTTCGAAAGTTAAAAGAAAAGGAGGTACATTCTTGCGAGTGTTTAAAGTAGTAGCTTGTGGTTTCTTACTCGCATTTTCCAAGACTACCTTATCTGAATTATTTACACTATTTACATTGTTATTTACATTATTTACATTTGATATAGGAAGGCTTCCTTTGTCTTGGGGATCCGGATTATTTTTTGTGGAAGTCTTCTGCGAAACCTTGCTTTGCACAGCCTTATTACCGTTTGAATTACCATACTTGCCATTATCTAAAATATTTTGCAACATTTTCTGTAACAAAAATGGAAATTTCAACAACTCATAGATAGAAATATTAGCCCGTAATTTCTTAAGATCTTCAACAACATCATAATCTATTTTAGGGCTAGCATTACTTTGTTTAGTGTCTGTTGATTTAGATGGCTTTGGAGGTAAAGTTGTAGTGTTATCGGCAGGAGGTTTGTTTGCGGTCTTGCTCCTAGTATTGTAAGGGTGCACAGTCTCAAAGTTAGCTTGGAAGATACTATTGGAGAGGTGACCAAAGATATTTGGAGAAGACTCTTCTTCTTGGGTTGTTTCCTGCTCGACTTCCTCTTGAGGGATTTCAGGAGGCATCAAGTCATCTTGGGATCCTAGAATTGTCTAAAGAGCGTATTGTAAAATTTCTAGGTTCAAACCTTCGGGGTTTGGATTAGGTCGGCTGGTTGGAAAAGGATTTCGGAAAGGAGGTTTGTAGGGTCCTTTACTCGAAGAGGCTTCCTCAGTTGACCTTTTTAAATCTACGACTTGATTAGATAACTTCTATACAACTTTGGTTAAATTTTCCAAATCAGAGTTTTCGGGTTGTGATTTGTTCTGTGTAGGTCTGGGAAGAATTTCAATCTTCTTCTTGGAAGAAGAAGCAGTATTAGTCTCGTTGCTAGAGGAATCCTTAAGGCTAAGTATATCTTTTTCAATTTGAGTAGCCTCTTCAAAGGATTCTAACAACGTTTCCTTTTTGGATCTTTTCACCCAAATAGCTATACTTTGATGTAGAGATTTTGTGTAGTAAGTTATTACAAGGCTTTCTGCAGGCATAGAGTCTGCAGGGATTCTATTCTTAAGTGTCAAAAATCTTTGATTAAAATCTTTAAATTTTTCTTTAGCATTCATTTTCAAGTTTGAAAGATCCATGACTAAGACTTCCAGAGGTTTTCCATCTCTGAAGTTTTCCAAAAAAATTGACTCAAACTTTTCCCAAGACACTATGGTGTGAGGCTGTTGGGCAAAGTACCAAGTGGACGCATTACCCTCAAAGGTGTAAGGGAACAACCTACATACAACATCTTCATGTTCAACGTTACGGAATCTGATGGCTAACATAAATTTTTTAATATGATCTTCTGCTATCTGTTTTGAATCGGGATCAAACTTAGGAAGCCATTTCTCCAGGTGCTTAGGCAAAGGATGTTGGGCACCTGGTACAGCTACAGCATCCTGGTCCAACCATGGTCTAGCAGGGTTGTTCTAATTTTCCATTGGGGAATTGGGTGTGGAAGGACGGGAAGGTGGTTTACCTTCGTCAGAAGAGGAATCTCCTCCAGAAGAAGAAGGAGATGAGAGAGGGGGTGAAGGAGGAGGTGAAGGAGGTATCCCAGATCCTCCTGCAGCAGGATTTGTGTTAGGATCTGTAGGATTCACAGTAGGATCTATATCACCTAGTTGTTTTCTGACTTCAGAGAAGTCTAGAGGTTGACTCCACGGGCGATGTGGTTGCCTAAGACTAGCAAAGGATTTATGTGATTTAATAAGAGATTGTCTAAAAATTTCTTGTATATCACCGCCTGTGGGATTAGGGGTTGTTGGCTCAACTGTGATCTGAGGATCTTTGGTTGAAGTAGTTGCTGTTTGAGGGGGGATATTATCTTGTGAACGGCTTCTAGTCACTATGGGTGTGCGATTAGGTGGGGGAGGAGTCTTACGACCACCTTGTGCCATTAATTAAGTTCAAGCCCTCCTTCTAGCGCCATTTGTTGACGGGCAAAATTGACCGTCCATCAATTGAGAGAGTGGAACCAGTCCAGGGTTGTCTAATAACCCAAGCCGTTTGGAATGGACCACCCTGACGAGTTTAACGGCTCTGTTGGCCGCTCTAAGGTCTCCTAAGGAAGCCAAAGAGAAAAGATGATTTGAGCTAAGTAATCAGACTAAACTAAATAAAACAAACTAACTACAATTTAATACAAGAAACTAACTATAATAAAGGAAACTAGAAACTAATAAAACAAAGAAAGAATACTAACTTCACTAACCTAACTATGAACTACTAACTATCATATATACAAGATACTAACTATGATTATAATAACTCAAATCAACTATCTAATTATGAAGTTAATTACAGTTTATTCACAAATATACATTGCATACAATCTACAGATTTGAATAAAACCTGTGAAACTAATTTGCTTGTTGTCCCAAGACAGCGAAGATAACTCTTTTTTGCTTTTATGATTTATGACTAAGAAAGTAAACTAACTGAAATTAGACAATCTACTATAATATACTGAAATTAAACGATCTAATATAAATCTAATTAAGATTACATCTATATTAAACTATTTAATCAAAACAGTAAGCTAAATACTAATTGACCTGGAAACGCTCCAAGTCTGCCCTGTGTATGATTTTTTCTTAAGCTGATTGGAGGAAGAAATTCACACCATTTAGCCCTTAAGCTTCTCGCAAAGGATCAGCTATACTGCTTCTTGAAGTATGTAACAGGACAAACAAGACATAAAAGAAAATCATAACAATTTTCTGATTATAAATTCCTGCAAAAGGGAAACCTATTATGCGGCAAGCTTATATATAACGATTCAATTTATGAAGAAGACAAAGCTATCATTCACTAAATGAATCAACAACTACTATGTCTTTTATCTATTTGGAAGAAACAAGATATAGATGACAGAAATAAAATTATATCACTTGAATTTGATTTAGATAACAAAGTAATACTAAACCATGAACAAAATGATATACAAAACATGGAAAAAAGTGTTGATATATTGAAAAGAAAAAGCTATGACAAGACACCAGTTCTGCTCCAGTCTGAATCAAAATTCTATATCCTTGTTCTCCCCAAATGAGGATGATCGATTATTACAAAACCATAGGTTTATATAGGTTTCTCACAAGGTAAAACATCCTTGTAAATAATAGCAAATAGTTTTACACAATCTGGGAATAATCCCAAAATCCCTTAAACTAAGTAACTAAAAATGCAAGTGAAAATTTTAAGATATCTTCCAACTGCTCCTCATATCTATTGCCAATACGAATTTGCCTGTATTAGACACAAATATCAAGTTATAGGAGTATTTTATTAAGAAAATAATAAAAAAAATGACTCTACAGACTTAGCTACAGAATCTTCTGATTCTGTAGCTGGTCTAGAATAGTAAACAGGACCAGATATATAATCAAATCAAATCGAATCCAATCATCTTTTAATAATCAAATGGTTCAATAAAAATAATCCTTTAAATCAAACCAAATCGAACAGGATACAATCGGGACAGAGTAGGAATACTCTGTTTTTTTCCAATTAACACAAAATCGAATCAAATCCTAACAAGACTGTTTCATAAATGCAATCAATGGTAACCCAAACCGTATGGAATACAAACAATCATTATTGATTAGCATATCATTCAATTCCTTGCCAATGTAACAATTTCATGCATAACTGTATCAATAGAATCCAACCATAGACTTCGTTCGCTGAGTTTCAAACAGTTCACAGGTATAGTCGTAATTATTATCGACCAATTGATATCATTCCAATAAGAGCACGATATGAAATAGCATGTTTTATATTTGGATGAAATCAAAATCCCTGAATATCAACTCAAAAACCTTCATGTTTGATCACCACACAATCAACAGATAGAGGCGCGATAAAATCGATAGGATTCATAAATTGGGCAGTAATCAATACGAATCTTTACTGAGTTAATTATAGAAGTGAAATCGAAACTTTGAACGGAATCCAATTTGAGCAGTGATGAGAATCAAATGAGTTGCAATTAGTTATGTATCAACAGAGAAGTATTCGATTTGATAAAAATAGCTAACCGATTCATCAATCATTTTTACCCATAACTAATTCAAATCATACCATTGAAAATTGCACTACCAGCAACCATCTATAACAACTTATCTTATTAACAGGGCACCGAACTAAATTTGGACAATCATATCTATTCGATGATCCATTAAATTAAAACCAAATCCAATCGGATCTTAAACTGTAACAAAAATAATTCATCAAAACCAAAATCATACACAGTGAAGCATGCTTATGTAACAGAGCAGGGTGTAATATAAATGAG
>ML807463.1:217282-229239 GCA_009831015.1 Picea engelmannii | reverse complement strand
TGAAAAGGAAAATCACATCAAAAAACCTTTACAATGCAAAATTTTTAGTCAAATGCGCGGCTGTTAGACTGAACAGAGGCGCATGCGCGCGCCTGTGTGGTGGTAAACCCGCGCGCTTGTGTTCGTGACCGAAAAACGAAATTCCGGACCGAATTCTCTCGATTCTGCTGTGAATCGACTGTCCCGTAGGTCCGCGGAGGCCTGCAGGTTAATAAAAAACAAAAAGGAAAGTGAATTGAACCCGATTGAGAAAGGATTTTATACCTTTGGACTCCCCAGTGGAGTCGCCAGTCTGTTCGCGGTCAATCTATCAGCAGATGAGCAAAATAGAGACCGCTCTGCATGCCTTGCAGGGTTCACCAAGGCAGAACTTCTATAGCAGCGAGAGTGTTAATAAAAAACAGAGAAACAAAACGAAATAAAATCTATCTAAGAGTTGAAAAGCAAATGACATTACAACCATAAACAAAACTTCAAACGTGAGACAAGGGAGTTCCCAGTGGTTTCAAGGCTTGATCTATTAACAAAAAACCAAAGCACACGCTGTAGAAAGGGATAATGGTTCCTCTTCCCTCCAGCGGAAGGTCCTTCGGGAATCCTCAACTGAATGCCTTCCTTACAAAATAAACAGAGCAGAAATGGATGGTGAGAGAACTCGGTATTACACAGCTGATGAACTGGTGATCCAAGACTGGGCTTAGAAGCATCTGGGTAGCGTAACTCTACTCTGAATTCCCTGCTGAGACAATGAGCCTTCACTGCTTTTTATAGCCATTTCCAGGTGGTCACGTAACTAGTTCCCGGTGTAGACACAGGCTAGTTTAGGGTTTGCTTAAGCCATAAATTCGCCGTATTTGCAGAACCGACCCTGATCAGAGGGTCAAATCGCCTTGGGGGTCGGTCCATAAGCAGTCGGGAGGCCGACTTAGGCAATTAATGTGCCGTATTAGCAAATGCGCGGATTTTCATGTGGACAGTCGCACGTCGGGCGCATTGAGCGCACGCAACACGTTTTTATCCCGCGCATACGCGCGCATCTTACTGCTGTGAAGTGTCCTTCAATTTCTGGCTATTTTGTATAGTTTCTGACTCTTCTGGAATGCTGCGACTTTAATTCTGTGCCATGAATGACTTCATTGCTGTTTTGATGATGTAGAGTTCTTGTCGCCATGTGCAGATGATGTGGAGTTCTTGTCACCATGTGCAGACGAAATTTCAATGATAACAGGGGGATATTATCTTGTGAACAGCTTCTAGTCACTATGGGTGTGCGAATAGGTGGGGGAGGAGTCTTACAACCACCTTGTGCCATTAATTAAGTTCAAGCCCTCCTTCTAGCGCCATTTGTTGACGGGCGAAATTGACCGTCCGTCAACTGAGAGAGTGGAACCGGTCCGGGGTTGTCTAATAACCCAAGCCGTTTGGAATGGACCACCCTGACAAGTTTAACGGCTTCGTTGGCCGCTCTAAGGTCTCCTAAGGAAGCCAAAGAGAAAAGCTGATTTGAGCTAAGTAATCAGACTAAACTAAATAAAACAAACTAACTACAATTTAATACAAGAAACTAACTATAATAAAGGAAACTAGAAACTAATAAAACAAAGAAAGAATACTAACTTCACTAACCTAACTATGAACTACTAACTATCATATATACAAGATACTAACTATGATTATAATAACTCAAATCAACTATCTAATTATGAAGTTAATTACAGTTTATTCACAAATATACATTGCATACAATCTACAGATTTGAATAAAACCTGTGAAACTAATTTGCTTGTTGTCCCAAGACAACGAAGATAACTCTTTTTTGCTTTTATGATTTATGAATAAGAAAGTAAACTAACTGAAATTAGACAATCTACTATAATATACTGAAATTAAACGATCTAATATAAATCTAATTAAGATTACATCTATATTAAACTATTTAATGAAAACAGTAAGCTAAATACTAATTGACCTGGAAATGCTCCAAGTCTGCGCTGTGTATGATTGCTTCTTAAGCTGATTGGAGGAAGAAATTCACATCGTTTAGCCCTTAAGCTTCTCGCAAAGGATCAGCTATACTGCTTCTTTAAGTATGTAACAGGACAAACAAGACATAAAAGAAAATCATAACAGTTTTCTGATTATAAATTCCTGCAAAAGGGAAACCTATTATGCAGCAAGCTTATATATAACGATTCAATTTATGAAGAAGACAAAGCTATCATTCACCAAATTAATCAACAACTGCTATGTCTTTTATCTATTTGGAAGAAACAAGATATAGATGACAGAAATAAAATTATATCACTTGAATTTGATTTAGATAACAAAGTAATACTAAACCATGAACAAAATGATATACAAAACATGGAACAAAGTGTTGATATATTGAAAAGAAAAAGCTATGACAAGACACCAGTTCTGCTCCAGTCTGAATCAAAATTCTATATCCTTGTTCTCCCCAACTGAGGATGATCGATTATTACAAAACCATAGGTTTATATAGGTTTCTCACAAGGTAAAACTTCCTTGTGAATAATAGAAAATAGTTTTACACAATCTGGGAATAATCCCAAAATCCCTTAAACTAAGTAACTAAAAATGCAAGTGAAATTCTTAAGATATCTTCCAAATGCTCCTCATATCTATTTCCAATTCAAATTTGCCTGTATTAGACACAAAGATCAAGTTAGAGGAGTATTTGATTAAGAAAATAATAAAAAAAATGACTCTCTAGACTTAGCTACAGAATCTTCTGATTCTGTAGCTGGTCTAGAATAGTAAACAAGACCAGATATATAATCAAATCAATTCGAATCCAATCATCTTTTAATAATCAAATGGTTCAATAAAAATAATCCTTTAAATCAAACCAAATTGAACAGGATACAATCAGGGCAGAGTAGGAATACTCTGTTTTTTTTCAATTAACACAAAATCGAATCAAATCCTAACAAAAATGTTTCATAAATGCAATCAATGGTAACCCAAACCGTATGGAATACAAACAATCATTATTGATTAGCATATCGTTCAATTCCTTGCCAATGTAACAATTTCATGCATAACTGTATCCATAGAATCCAACCATAGACTTCGTTCACTGATTTTCAAACAGTTCACAGGTATAGTCGTAATTATTATCGACCAATTGATATCATTCCAATAAGAGCACGATATGAAATAGCATATTTTATATTTGGATGAAATCAAAATCCCTGAATATCAACTCAAAAACCTTCATGTTTGATCACCACACAATCAACAGACAGAGGCACGATAAAATCGATAGGATTCATAAATTGGGCAGTAATCAATACAAATCTTTACTGAGTTAATTATAGAAGTGAAATCGAAACTTTGAACGGAATCCAATTTGAGCAGTGATGAGAATCGAATGAGTTGCAATTAGTTATGTATCAACAAAGAGGTATTCGATTTGATAAAAATAGCTAACCGATTCATCAATCATTTTTACCCATAACTAATTCAAATCATACCATTGAAAATTGCACTACCAACAACAGTCTATAACAACTTGTCTGATTAACAGGGCACCGAACTAAATTTGGACAATCATATCTATTCGATGATCCATTAAATTAAAACCAAATCCAATCGGATCTTAAACTGTAACAAAAATAATTCATGAAAACCAAAATCATACACAGTGAAGCATGGTTATGTAACAGAGCAGGGTGTAATATAAATGAGCGAAAATTATACCATCACAGGTGCCGAGACTATGTCAATTTTGAATTGACAATAGCTGTTGCAGACTCGACATTTTTGAACAGGATTGACCCAGCAGTTCGTTGCTTCTTGTCGTTGGGTTGCATCCTCGCATTTTGACCAGTGAGCTTTGCCACTTGGTTTTCCAAATCGTGAATTTTGGATTGCAATTTTGGGACATCCGAATAGTATCTCTCTAACCACAGCCCACACTGATTGCAAGGTGGTGCAACAGTCTGAACAGAAGGGGGTTTTGATGATTCCCCGAGGGTTTCATGGGGTGGTTCAATACCAGGAAAATCAGGGTTATCCCGCAGACAAAAAGGTAAGTTCTTAACGAAATCATAAGGAGGTTTTCCACACAAGCCCTTGGAGTAAGGATACTCCTCGGCAAGAAATCGTTCCACTTCAGAATCAGAGTCTTCGCTGACCACGATAGGCTCTAATTTAACAGGGGGCTTGGGTTTATTCCTCGCTATGCGAGAGATCAACCTTGCATTTTTCTTGCCTCTAGTATTAGCACCAGTCTTCGCTCTAGTTTTTTGGGTTGTAGGCTTAGCAACTTCGGTCTGTTTAGTCACAGCCATAGGCAAATTAAAAGGTGAGTTGGGTTTAGGTTTGGGTAGAAAAACATTATAAGGCACAGGGGTAGCTTTGTTCTCGGTCACCATGGGCTTATCCACCTGTGGAGGATGCGATTCTTCAAAGCCATTACGGCTGAGGAAATCATGCCAAGAATCACGACGTAACCCCAATTCATAAACAAAAATCATCTTAATCAACCCCACATGGAAGAGTCTAGTATCAGCATGGCTACGCTTGTACCTTTTAGCCATTTTGAACAAACTTCGGTGCAGATAGTGTGGCATACTAAGCCCGAAACCCATAAAAACCATTAATAAACGTAGGTGAAACAAGAAAATGAACCCGTACCTGCCTTCACAAGTAATGAATTGCTTGATAATCATCAAGAGATCATACCAGCGAGGTTTCAACATCTTTGCAGGTAAACCTCTGTCGCAGGAATTCACTGTGCGAGATTGGAACAGTAATGTCCACGGGACATCGTCAGCCTTACAACTTTTCGACCATTTTTGTCCCTCGACAGGCAGGATGGTTGCCGAGTTGAGGAATTGCTCAGTGATTTCAAGCTGGACATCTCCAACTTTGGCTCGGAAGCCATCAAATGACAATGCAAATTGTCGAGCCACAGTGATGTTGTAACCATCAAATTTCCTTATGAAAGCAAGCCACCCGAATTCTTCCAGGTCATTATACGCGCCATCAAACGTCAACAGTGCTTGGCAGCCATTGGGCTCGGCCCTTACAACAGGAGCCATGGCTTCTGTACATGGTAGGGTTTGAGCTAAATGAAACAATGCACAGAGTCAATAACGATAGGGTTTGATAGTTTCATCGCTCGACGAGACCGGAATTAACTGCATGCGTGCGAAGGTGGTGGGATTACCACTTCCACGCATTGTATTAATGACCATGTACAGTGTTGTTACAATCATAATCACTTAAACCATACGTATCGGCCAACAAATAGGTGAATCATCATATCAACGTGCCATTCATCTGAATCAGAACCAACACCATAAGTGATAATCATGCGCCAAGTGTTAAGTTTAATCAACATGAAATCCAACAATCAGTCGTGTCAATTCAAACGTTTCAAACCAATGTTAATACATTCATGCCAATGCATAGTTTGAGCTATGATTGCTCAATGTAATATCAAACTCACAAAACAATGTATCGAGCAAGGGTTCAAACCATAAAATCGAGAATCCAAAAGGTTGATCACTGCGCCTTTGCAAAACTCAAACCATTGCCATTTTATATGAATCCAAACTTATGATATTGCCAATGTGTTTTTAGCATAATCAAAGTGTAAAAACATTGCAACCAATGAACATATGAAAACGATAAGTTAAGAGTTCGAAACAACAAGAATTATGTCATATATAAAACCAAAATCAATTATGACCCATAACTCATAGCTTAACATTTTCAATACTTTATCAAAGAAATCAAGTTGCGCAATTAAAGTGAATGGATATAGTTTGAGAGAAACTTTTTACAGCGATGTGATAAACCAGTGGTCAATTTCCTTTCAGCAAATCAATAAAAGACGACGACAGTCAAAGCAACGAAAGAGGTGTTTTCACACTTTCAGTTGTGAAAACTAAAACGAAATCAAATTGTAATTGTCGCAAAAATGAAACAAACGTCTAGAAGCAGAATGCGATGATACTTTGTCATTAATGAGACAAGGGGTGTAGGCAGCTTTTTAGGGAAAATAAAAAAAATTGTATTGGCTGCCAACACCATCTTGGTATCATGCAACTTTTCCTTCAAGGCCATCTTTCGGTTCTCATTCTTCACCTCAAACAAGTTCTTAAGTGCATTCCACATCTCCTTGGCAGTCTTTTTCTCGGCCAAGTGTGGGATAACATGATCCTTCACCCCATCCAGAATAATCCTCTGATATTTGACTTCCTTGGTCTCATGCAAGTCCAAAGCAATAGGATCTGCTGCGGGAGCTGCCACAACAGAGTTGACATAGTTATAAATTTTGTTCTCCTTGAGAGTCGTTGACAATCGGACCTTCCACTGCAAATAGTTGGAAATTCCATCCAACCGATCTTGATATCTAATGCTTGTATCCATATTCCCTGTCAAAACTGAAGGAAAACAATCACACCCTTTTACCCAAAAATCACACTACCCACTGTCACTCAGAGACAAAGCTCTGATACCATGTAGATTTTTAATGACAAAAATCAACAAACTAAAATTCTGTCAAACACTTAGCAACCTAGAAATAATTGTTTTACATGAACTTCATAAATGCCTTAAGCCCACATTCAGAAATTACCATAAGTAGAAATACACATTGCTAAGAAAAATAGCAGTAGAAATAAACACAATGGACAACAACCCATAAAACTCAGAAATTTAGGCAAATGCCAGGGAAAACCCCAATGTGGGGAAACCCAACGAGAGAGAGAGAGAGAGAGAGAGAGAGAGAGAGAGAGAGAGAGAGAGAGAGAGAGATCTTATTATTCAACTTCAGGAAAGTATATTACAACAACAAAATCACATTTCCATCCAAGAGAAAACACTTACAGCACCCAAACAGTCCCACCAAAATCTGCCTCGATTTCTGTGCCAAGTTCATACTTGATGTAGGAGCATCCCTCACGATAAGCAAAACCGATGTGGAAGCAGAAAACAGCTGGAAGACGTCCAGCGCAAGATTTTGAATTTTTAAATTCTCTCTTGAAGTTGACGCGCCAAACTTAAATGAGATCATTTAATGAAAGCGCCTTGGAAGAAATGTAATCAGACCTCGAGCCATACGCTCTCATCTGAGATAGACAGAGGCATTTATAGTAGTAGTTGCAGGTAGATAGAATTGAATTCTTAGATTAGATAGTTCTAGAAGGAAGAGGGAAAACCGATTATAGACACCCTCATTGTATTGTATTGGAAAATTAAGCAACAGGAATAGAAGAGAGAATAGGAGAATAGCAGATAGTTGTAAAGAACACCCATGTACAGATCTTGGATTTATAGAAGGAATTGATTTAGATTCAGGGCTGTTGTGTTGTTCTCTGTGTATGTGTGTTAAATGCTCTGCTTATGAATATTTACTTCCTGTTAGGCATTTGTCGTTATGTTGGGTGTATGATTTCGTGTGTTAAGATCGAAATGTAAGCAGAGAGGTGAGCTACAATTGTTTTCTCCTTTGAGCAAGGATTCCTGCAAGGAGTGAAGTTGAAGTCGTCCGCAAGGAGTGCGTTGACAGAAGGCTCGGGAGTTAAACTCTTGTTCTCAATTCACTCAGAAGAGAAAATGGGTTACTAAAGTCGTGCAAGGATTGCGCAAGCTAAGGAGGAAGCCTCAGTCATGAAACTAAGCAGAAGTGTTGAAGGACTACTACTACGGGTATACGCAGAGTCAAGAAAGCTCGAACAGTTGAAGTGTTCGCAAACTTGCCGCAAGAAGTGTGTGCAAAGAACCTCGTTGAGATTGAAGTGATTTGGAAAAGCTAAGGAGGGATAGACCTCTGAGTCGCTGAAGATTCAGCATAGACAAGTGTGACTTGAAGTCAGGAAGAGACGTCATAGGTTGGCGAAGCGGTGAAGAAATCTCGTGGAGAGATACCCTTTCTCAATTCGTGGATTAACCAAGGAAGGATGGACAGTTGAAATCTTCTGAGGAGATTTCGCGAAATTCTGGGGATTGTTAGATCTTGCAGAGGTGCAAGGAGGTTATGGCGAGAAGATTCTGAAGAGTTTGAAGCTCAGAAGAGGCAGGGTCATTGATTCTGAGTCATAGGAGATGTAAGATCTACACATGATATCGTGTATCGGAGACTCGGGAGTTGAAGCCCCAAAGGTTGTGCAGCCAGAGCGGCGAGACCGCGAGACGCAATAAGGTCAGAGTCGTTCATTGAGGAGGACACGTGTAAGGAGATTCTCTTCTTGTAGACTCAGACATTGGAGGATCAAAGGAAAGCCCTTTAGCTTCGTGAGTGATGAGGTAGCGAGGAGGTTGTGAGCTGTCCATCTCAGGGAACAGGTGGCAGAGATCGGTGATCTCGTGAACTCAGAAGTTTACAGGTTGAAAACCCAAACATTGGGTACTCCAAGTCGCGAGGTCGCGAGGTGGCAAGAGAAGGAAAGCTGTTGGATTTGGAGCATAGGAGGACCGTTGGATCTGCACGAGGGACCGTGTCTCGGGACTTCGCAAGAAAAGGTCCGAAAACTTGGCCACGAGGATCGCAAGGGTGTGAGATAGCGATATCCCGATAGCTGGAGCAGTGTGGGCCATAGCGAAACGCGAGTGGGATACAGGTGGCACAAAGGGATGTCGATCCGTGAAGTGCCGAGGAGTGAGGTTCATACAGGTATGTGGCAGAGCATAAGGTGGGACCACGCATCTCGGGGACTCGCGAATTAGGAGGGTGAAAACTCAACGGTTCAACTGGCGAGGTCGTGAGGTTGAAAGGTCGTGAGAAGTGCTAACACTAGGCCTAACTCATGGTCACATGTAGAAGAGGCTATACCCGTATCGCCAGATCGGGTATCAGAAGATTTGAAAGAAAGAGTTAGAGGGGTTAAGTCCCGAACTCGTGAGATAGCGAGATCTAGCTGATCTCTCGGGAACCAAGAGGAGACCTCAGGGGAAGATTGTTGTGGGTGCAGATTTCCCGATAGGGAAATAGAAGAACCTTCGAGTTCTTCGGGCCGAGAAGACGAAGGTCCTATGAGAGCGGGCATGCCTATGGTTTGGGGCGTGGCTGCGTCAAGTGGTATCAGAGCGTAGAAAAGATTCTTTTCTTTCTGTAGCAGAGAACAAGGAGAATTCACCATGCCGCCAAGGAGAAGAGGTAGACAATCACCCGATCCGGAGGAGGAGAGGGAATTGTCCAGAGGAAGGGAAATGTCCAGAGAGAGAGGTAGGCAAGTACAGAATCCAGACGTGGAAAGAGGAATGTGAAATCTTCGTGCCAGAATGGAGGACATGGAGATAGGACAAAGGCGAACTGCTGATGCAAGAGATATTAGTGAATCCGAGGATGAACATGATGCTGGACATGAAGAAGAGGAAATACCAGCAGAGGATGCAGCGAATGAACGGTTGATTAAAGCTATTGCCAGAATGGCTGCAAAGGCAAAAATGGACATTCCAGTCTATGAAGGGAATCTGGATGCAGAAGCGTTGCTAGATTGGATTAGATCTCTTGACACCTACTTTGATTATGAAGATATTGAAGAGGATAAGAAGGTCAGACATGCTTTCACACGCTTGAAAGGACATGCAGCATTGTGGTGGGACGAGCTACAAGCTGACAGACACTGCAAAGGAAAGCAGAAGATCAAGAGTTGGGATTGGATGATCACGAAGATGAAGGCGAAGTTCATCCCAAGGGACTATCAATTTTCTCTGTTCAGGAGGATGCAGAACCTGAGACAGAAACTGATGACAGTGAAATAATACACTGAGGAATTCTATCAACTGAACATCAGAGTAGGTCATCGAGAGAGGGATGATGAGAAAGTCACCAAATATCTGAATGGTCTGAGATATGACATTCAGGATGAATTAAGCATGGTTACCATTAGGACAGTGGAGGATGCTTATCAGATGGCTCTGAAAGCCGAAGAAAAGCTGAGCCGTAAGCAAGGTCAGTGAGGGTGAGGTAGAAGTCAGCTCAGAGGCAAAGCAGTTGCCCAGGAGAAATATCAAAAGCCCAAGGAGGAATGGAAGAAACCTCAGGGTAAGATTGAGAGAGGTGGAACCTCACAGCGAGGGCCACATGTTGAACAGAGAGGGCAGCATAATGAATAGAGGGGAGATTATGCTGACACAAACACTTTTCCTCATACCAAAGGTAGAGGAAGAGGTCGAGGTGGAGTAATCACATGCTTCACATTTGGAAAGAATGGGCACAAGTCATTTGAGTGTCCAGAGAAAAAGAAGGATATTGGAGAATCTCACATCACTGAAGTGCAGAGGCGTGATGCTGAGATAGAAGACACCGAAGCAGGAAGATCACTGACAATGCATAAAGTCCTTTTGACACCTGAGAAGGAGGTGGAGAGTTCAGCTCAAAGGACCAGACTGTTCAGAACAGCTTGCAAGACCAAGGATTGGGTATGCAAGGTTATTGTTGACAGTGGTAGCATAGATAATCTCGTTTCAACCGAGATGGTAGAAAAACTAGAGCTGGAGACAACTGATCACCCGAGTCCATACAAAGTTTCATGGCTACAGAAGGGACATCAGGTGAGTGTCACTAAACAGTGTTTAGTTGAATTCAAGATAGGTGGATATAATGATAAGGTCTTGTGTGATGTCATTCCCATGGATGTATGTCATTTATTGCTGGGTAGACCATGGCAATATGACCGAAATGTGGTTCATGATGGGAGAATGAACACATATACTTTAGAAAAGGATGGGAGAACACACAGGTTGCTTCCGATAAAAGATAAGGAGGTGAAGCCGGAAGTAAGCAACACAATAATTCTCATGAGTGGGAAGGAACTTCTTACGGAGATGGAGAAGAAAGAAGATCCACAATTCTTTATGGTCAGAAAACCGAGGATTGTTTTGACTAGCACAAGAGTGGATGATCTACCGGATGAGATTCAGGAACTGTTGGGACAGTTCGCTGATATCATCGTGGACAAATTACCTCATTCGTTGCCACCGATGAGAAGTGTAAGTCACCACATTGACCTCATACCAGGAGCTAGTTTTCCGAACAAAGCTGCATACAGGTTAACACTGCAAGAAAATGAGGAGGTCAAGAAGCAGGTCCAGGAGTTATTGGACAAGGGATTAGTCAGAGAAAGCCTAAGTCTGTGTGCTGTTCTGACAGTGCTCAGTCCGAAGAAAGATGGGGGCTAGAGGATGTGCACTGATTCAAGGGCGATCAACAAGATAACCATCAAGTACAGGTTTCCACTGCCGAGAATGGATGATCTGATGGATTGCCTGAGTGGGGCAATTTTTTTTTCAAAGATAGATTTGAAAAGAGGATATCACCAGATTCGCATGAGGGAAGGTGATGAATGGAAAACAACATTCAAGACAAATGAAGGTTTGTATGAATGGCTGGTCATGCCGTTTGGTTTGACAAATGCGCCGAGCACATTCATGAGACTGATGAATGAAGTACTGAGGGAATTCATCGGGAAGTTCGTCATTGTGTATTTGGACAATATACTGATTTATAGTAAATCAGAGGCTGAACATCTGAAACATTTGGCCATTTTGATGAGGAAGCTACAGCAGGAGAAACTATTGATTAATATGAAGAAGTCCTCATTTATGAAGACAGAGCTCATTTACTTGGGTTTTGTTATTTCATCAAATGAGTTGAAGATGGATCCGGACAAGGTGGAAGTGATTAAGAATTGGCCATCACCGAGAAATATTTTCGAGGTGAGGAGTTTCCATGGTTTGGCTAGTTTCTACCGAAAGTTCATCAGGAATTTCAGTGGAATTAGCGTAGCAATGATGGACATAGTAAAGAAGCAACATAAGGTTTTTCATGTTAAATTTTAATTAAAATAAAGTACCAAGGCAAGTGTTTCTCTTCCCTAGGCGCCTAAGGGGGAGAAATTGCCGAATATGGGTCTTAGTCAAATTAATTTGTGAGATGAAAATTAAAAGATAACTTTATGATTAAAGTGAGGGTGAGT
>ML807463.1:175503-197966 GCA_009831015.1 Picea engelmannii | reverse complement strand
TACTGCCCTCACCTCCCACTGACACTTGTCTTCCACTCACCTGTCCCTTCTCCACTGTTGTGTTAGTGCCACTCCTCACTTATCCCCACCTGCCATGTGTACTCCACTTCCCATCTCATGTCACTTCCCCTTCCAACTTCTGTCTCTCACAACCCACCATCTGTCTCCCATGCTGTCCCCACCTGTGTGGTCATCCCCATTCTCCTTTCGCCACCACATCCTCTTCTCTGCCTCACCATTGCCACATCCTTCCACCCGGCCACCAAGCATGTTTTGTATCCTACTGAAACCATGCCCATCGTCTCACCCGTTCCTCCTCGTCAACATCCACAGTCACCGGCTAATATTCCCCGTATGCATCCAACAAGGCACAGAAAGCAAAAGAAAGACAACCACGTCTCCAAGCCCGGGCGTTGACTCTGTTTACTCAGATCCCGATGAATCAGTTAATGAAAGTGTGGAAGGTGGGTGAGACATCGTCTCCTTCCATAAATAGAAGGTCATAAATGGACAAAGCGTAGAGGCAGGCTTTCAGTCTAGACTGACAGAGATTGCATCCAACAGAAGATTACATGGACATTCTGATCAATGTCTACATGCGTATCCTGACAGAGAAGCTCATCAACGTAAATCCTTGAATGCATGACATGATCGCATTTCAGGCAATCTGAGCCAGTTCTAAGTATATGTAGGCATTTTTTCCTTTTTGTTAGTGTCGATGGTAGAGCTGAGCTCCCGTATGTAATGTTTTAGTAAAGTTCCTGGTTCTCCAGTTATGAATGTGATTCTGAAACTTCTTGTTTAATAACAATCAACTTTCTCCTCCATTTATCTTGACCTCTGATACTGGAAACTCGGGCATGGATGATCCATTCGAGTTGTTGTGAATGTAATGTAATGTAGGTTTGATTACATTGCTGCTATAATGTTTTCAGTATCTTGAAGTTCTCAGATCCGAGAGGATCTCGCATCTTAAGCTTTTCCTCCCTAGGCTACTGGAAGATCGGATGTCCAGAGTAGTTCTATACACTTTCTCTTGTTCTTCCACCTATTCGCCACTATACTATTTTATTGTTTGAAGTTAGATCGAGACCTCATTATCTATGCATAATTGCCCCTAGTTTATGAGTTAAAACGATATATCTTGAGTTTGCATCCATTAGACCACTATTAAAACCAATTCGTGACATATAAAACTGATCGATATCGAGCTTACTCCTGCTGCAATCCAGGAGTGACTTCTGGTGCTAACATTTCTGGCGCCGTTGCTGGGGACGAAGTGGAAGATTTTCCTCGGGATTGAACGACATTGAGCCTTTGATTCTGAAGGCGCATCAAGCATAAGAGCCCTACAAGATTGCTACTGTGCACCTGGTGACTCCATTGTGACGACTCCACTATGGTGAACCTACTGTTTCAGTTGTGGCTTCCAAAGACAGGCATACGAGGTCTACTCCTCAGTTTCCCTTGACAACACTTAAAGCCGACCCAGAGAAGCTTATTATAAAGGGAAAGGCTCCCAGAGAAGGAGATCCTACTACTAAACCAGGTATTTCTGATAGTTCTCATTGCCCTCTGTTAGAGACTCCAATATCTGATTCTCAATTTCCTATCAGACCTCCTGTTGTAGTTTCTCATTTTTTAAATTTCGGGAGTGTTTCTGTTGAATTTTCTCCTCCTGGTCTTGGATTAGAGGGAGAGAAATTTGTCACTCCTATTTCCCTTGACGTTGCAGCCTGTTCTAGGCCCATAAATTCAAAATATTTTCGTACCCCAGGCTTTACCTCCCCTCCTCCTCTCACTATTTCTACTGTTGTGCCCACACCAACCCCTATTCCCTTAAGCCCTGCAACCTTTTCTTCAAATCCTCTGTTGTTCCCTTTTCCTCCTACAAGCTCATTTCCAGTATCCCCAGGTCGAACCCCTTCCCCTCCTAGTTCTCCTCCACCTCATATCCTTATGGCAGGTGCTAATCCCCCTGTAAATAGAATGGATGCCATAGTGGCTATGAGATATGCCCCTCTGGTCCTACCTCATCCAATGAATCCTCTCCCTACTGGAGATTACTTGAAGCATATGCCTAAATTCACTGGAGAGGAGGACATAACTGTCGAAGAGCACTTTGCTGCTTTCTATAGTTATGGAGACAACTTGAACATTGAAAATGAAGATGTTTGGATGAGAGTCTTCGTCCAAAGTCTTGATGGTGAGGTGAGGAAATAGTTTAGGGGACTGACCCCTGGATCTATTGTTGGGATTGAAGTTCTAGATAATGCCTTCTTGAGACAATGGGGAGATAAGAAAGACTTCATGTATTATATGACAGAGTTTTTGTCCTTGAAGAGAAAGGAAGGAGAGTTTGTCTTTGACTTCTCCAAAAGATTCAATAAGATGTACAACAAGATCCTTGCTGAAACAAAACCCTCATAAGCCTCTGCCAAAATCTCTTATGCTAGTTCCTTTGACCCTGATTTCTTCCTCTTGCTCAAAGAAAGAAGAGCTACTTCCTTGGCTAACATGCAAGATGCAACCCTAGAAGTAGAATCCAATGTGTTGGCAGTTAATAGGCTCAGAAGAAAATCTGACAGAGACAAAGGAAGACGGAGATCTGAGGCCTCAACCTTTGGTTCTTCTATAGCTCACCCTCAAGTAGATGAGTTGACCAAGATGGTAAAGTACCTGTCTGCAGAGATGGAGAAAATGAAAATGGAGGGGAAGCCGACATACAAAAATCCCCAAAACATTGATAACAGAGGCAACTTCAGGAGGCCAAACAACAGTGTTCCTCGGATTATGCCAAGGGAGCAAAGAGACAGAGATAGGAGCGATCAGAAAACCCAGAATCCTCTCCAAAACAACCTTGTTATTGATGAGGAGGGAGGAGAAGAGGAGCTTGACCCTAAAATTCACTGCATTGGAGACACCTTCCCTTTTCCCCATTTGACTCAAGCTACCTTTGAGGAGTCCATCATGAACAATCAAATAAATGAGATGAGTAAGGGGGAGAAATCCAGTAGCAGTCCCAATAAATACAATATCAAGTCAAAGAAGAAAGAGGGGCAGTCTAACACCCCTGATCAGCCCCTCATAGTAGAAAGGCATGCTAAGCCTGTAGCAATCACTACCAAGGAAAGGAAAACTCAGAATCTCTTGTCGATAGCTAAAGACCATGTCCCAGAGGTGAGGGAAATTCTCAAGCCTCCCTCCTCCTTTAACTTTGAGCATGAAATGCAAAAATCATAATTCATGTCCCCCTTTTAGAGCTAGTTAAACATGAAGATTTCAAAAGGTCCCTCTCCAAACTGCTGCAGTCCGAGACACCTCAGCTTCCCTCGGACTCAGTGAATCTCCAAGATAAAAAACCAGCAGTAATCTTAGGCCCTATGGTAGAAGATAGAGATGATTCATCCCCTCCCTTCTACACATCCCTAAACATACATGATAAGGTGCTGCATAATTGCTCGATGGATTCAGGGGCTTCCCACAACCTCATGCCTAAAACAATCATGGAAGAACTGGGACTGGAAGTAATGAAGGCCTATCATGATCTGCACTCTTTCGATTCAAGGAGGGTGCAATGTCTTGGAGTCATCGAAGATCTGGTGGTAACCTTGTTTTAGTTACCCATGAAGAGTGTGGTCATGGACATTGTGGTAGCTGATGTCCCTCCCAAGTTTGGCATGCTATTGTCAAGATCTTGGATTGAAAATCTTGGGGGAACATTACATATGGACCTAACATATGATACCATTCCAGTCTTTGGAGGGGAGCATAGAAGATTGTACAGAGAAGCTCAGTTGGCCTACATTGTCAGTGATGAGGTAGACCCTACCAACCATCCCATCTTTGCCCTTGACACTAATTTAGGATCCAACTTGTTGCAGCTCATCAACACCCCTGAGGCTCCTCTTCAAATCAGAAAGCAACCAATTTCCCCCCAGGAGGATTCTCCCCCAATCACCTCTGTGTGGAAAATTTTCTTTCACGAGGCTTCTTCTAAATATGGTGCTGGTGCAGGGGTAGTTTTTGTTTCCTCTGCTCAGGAAATTGTATCTTTTTCATACAAATTAGAGTTTGAAGCTACCAATAATGTGGCAGAGTATGAAGCTCTTGTTTTGGGCTTAAGGGCTACAAAGGACACGGGGATTAAAGAAATATTTGTGTTTGGAGATGCTAAGATGATTGTTCAACAGATCAAAAATATTTATCAGGCCAAACACCCTCGGCTTAGGAGTTACAAAAATGGAGCCTGGGACCTCATTGACAGTTTTTTTCGGGCTTTCAATATATCATTTATTCCAAGAGGAGAAAACATTGTGGCTGATTCCCTGGCTATATTAGCGAGCAACTTCAAAGTCCCTCTCCCACCTAAGCTTAGGTATGATACAAAAGTAAAATATAGGCCCTCCATACCTGACAATGTCAAACATTGGAAGGTTTTTTAGGATGATCTTGAAATCAAAAGATTCTTGGAGATTGTTGATGAATTCTCCCAATTGCACATTGATCAAGACCCTGCTTCTGAAGCCGACCCTTATGCTGATGATATTCTAAAAAAGATTGTTGATCATCATATTGTCTAGCTACCCAATAATCACATTCCAAAGGGACTGGTTTCTTTGGAAAGGATTTTTGATAGAAATGATGTGGCAGTAAAGTGCAAAATCTCAGATGATAATGTTGATGCAGCCGAGTGCAACATTGGCATAGAGAAGGAGCCAAAGTTTTTCAAGTTGTCAAGTAGCTTGACAAGAGAGAAGAGGGCTAAGTATGTTGAGTTGTTAAGGGAATTTGTTGATGTTTTTGCTTGGACCTATGAAGACCTCAAGACATATGACACAACTATCATTGAGCATAAGATTCCCCTAAAAGAAGAGGCTTAGCCATTCAGGTAGAAGCTAAGACAGATTAATCCTATGTTTCTTCCTGTCATGGAGAAAGAAGTAAAGAAGATATTGGATGCCCATATCATTGTCCCCTTGAGATATTCTGAATGGGTCGCCAACCTGGTCCCAGTGAGAAAGAAAAGTGGAGAAATCATACTCTGTGTTAATTTCAAAAACCTGAATAGGAGCTCAAAGAAGGACAATTACCCCTTGCCAAAGATGGAGCATATCTTACAAAGGGTAACTGGTGCATCAAGGATATCTATGATTGATGGCTTTTTGGGCTACAATCAGATATCGGTCCTGCCTGAGGACAAAGAAAAAATAGACTTCACCACTCCTTGGGGCACATTCATGTATGCCAAAATGCCTTTTGGATTGATGAATGCAGGGGCAACATTTCAGCGAGCCATGGACATAGCCTTCATTGGGGAAAGGGGTCATTTTGTAGTGATCTATCTAGATGACATAACAGTCTTTTCCAGATTTAATAAAGAATGTTGTTGTCATCTGAGGAAATTTTTCCTAAAATGTCGAAGGTTTGGTCTTTCCACGAACCCTAAGAAATCATTGTTTGCCATGAAGGAGGGAAAGTTGTTGGGGCATATAGTATCTGCTGAGGGAGTGAGAATTGATTCCAGCAGGGTGGAGGCAATTCAAATTCTGCCACTTCCCAGGTCCAGGAAAGAAGTCTAGTCTTTTTTGGGCAAGATTAATTTTTTAAGAAGGTTTGTTTCAAATTTTGCTGAGTTGGTAAAGAATATCATAGCCATGCTCAGGAAGGGGAATGAACTAAAATGGACTACTGATCCCAGGGAGTCCTTTGGTCAAATCAAAAAGGATTTGGCAGAGGCACCTGCGCTCATTAGTCCTAATTATTCCAAGGACTTTATGATCTTTTATTTCGCTTCCTTTGACACAGTGGTTGTTGTCCTACTATAGAAGAATGATGCAGGGCTAGAGCAGACTATTTCCTTTTTTAGCAGAGCACTAAGGGATGCTGAGATCAGGCATGACATCATGGAAAAGCAATCCTATGCCTTGGTGAAAGCTCTCAAAGCTTTCAGAGTCTATGTCTTGCACTCAAAGGTCATTGAATATGTTCCTTTAGCTGTTATGAAGGACATTCTCATTCTGCTGGACATAGATGGGAGAAGGAGCAAATGGATTTCCAAAATCCTTGAGTTTGATCTGTGTTAATGCTCTGTAATTTGCCCAAGGCTGCGGAGGCAGTCACAGAGGTAACCTCAAACCACTTGGAGTCTTGGATCTAGCCCTCCAAGACTCAGAGAGGGCTCTCTCTGTATGATTTAGCTTGGTTTGGAATAGGATATTAGGCTAGTTATGAAAGTATGGGGTTGGGGTTTTGAAATATTTAGATGAGGATGTGGTTGACGAGTTTCTCAGATCACCATTGGGCTATGGGGTCTGTTTATAAGATAATGGTCAAATCAGATCTAGAGGTAAATGTCTCCACAGGGAAAGATAGTAACAACTGTTGGATCATCGTAGATTTAGTGCATATGAATAAGGTGAAAGGGAGAGATCCACTGAACAGAGGAGCAGCTAAGAATTCCTTTGTAAAGCTTCAGATGAATAACATATAAATTATTAAAAAATTGGACAAAGAGTATGCATGCATAAATTCTTCTCCATTACTCTCTTTCAATAATAAGAAATGAAATTTCTTGAATGATAGCAAAAAGATAACTAAACATAGACAAGGAACACTACACCAAAGATGCTACACAAGAATCTTGTAAATCCTTTTCTCTATTACTATTTAGTCATTCAAAAATTACAGACAAAAACCTCCTGGAGTAGCAAGGCCCACAGTCCAGCCAAAAGGGAGAAAATTTACACAGGTCGAACCCTGCTTACATCTTTTACATGTGTATATAAAGGTAAAGATACTATCAATCCTTAAAAATTCGAACTCTACCTATGCTTTCTAAAAATAGAAAACCGTTATAATAAAAAATAGAAAAGAGTTAAAATAATTGACACATGTCACAGATGGTCTCCCAAACATAAGGGTCGATTATAACAGAAATGACACATGCAAAACTTCTCCTGATTTCCAGAGTGTTGTTTCAGTAGAGTCCTTTTTCATTCGAAAGGAAGACAACACTTTGACAGGTGGAGAAATAGCATTCCCTTTACTGGTCTTTACGATATCTTCAATAAATTTCAAGAAGATGACAAGGCACTTTGAAATCCTATTGTGACAGATGGACAATATTTACCATGAATTTCAAGAGCCACTTAACTGATTCTCCTTAATACCTGCCTCAAAAACTTGAAAAGGGTGATGATCTGTATCCCTTTAAGCTTTATCTTTCATTTGGCACCCCTTTCACAAAATCTCGACACCAAACATTTCGATCTGTGCAAAACATGAACATTCTGTCATCCTTTACGCTTTCGGTAGCTTATAGGTGTAAAACCGCAAAGGGTTAGCCGTCGGAAGTGTAGCTTTTGGCAGCTAACAACGCCTTGAGGAAAACGAATACGCTGTCGAAAATGCCGAGTTTTCCACCACTGTCCAAAATTGCAAAAAGAGACTTCCTTCGACTTACCTACTCCTAAGGGTATTCATTTAGGTTCTCAATGACTTCAGCTAGAGATCTTAAATCATAATGTGCTCTTGGCTTAGGATTCTTTAGCCTTAGTTTGATCCTCAAACTTTTAATCACTTTAAGCAATTTATGATTTTCCTTGAGCAATTTCTTGTTCCTCTTCTGTTCCTTTACATGCATTTTAGCTAATCTTTCAAAGTAATCCCTTACCTCATCTGAGGTGTTGCTTATAGTCTGGTTTTTGGATTTGATGACCCTCTCAAGCATCTTCATCTCTAATATTTCTTCTTGTAGTTTTTCAACCTTTGATGGTTTGCTAACCTTGCTGTGCCTGCTGGTTGATGTTTAAGAAATCTCCAAGTCTGGGACCTTTGATGGAAAAGGTGCTTCTCTAAAAGCATCCTGTTCAGGAACCTCCCTTTCCCCTGGCTCTAAATCCTCCTCTGAATCTGTGTAAGGCAGATTCAAAACGTTTTTACCAGAGGCATTTATTTTCCCTTCTATATCTTGGCTAAAAACGAGCATCTTCTTGGCTTTCTTGGACTTTGAAGAAGAAGCTGGGCCCTCGATAATTATTGGGGAAATGGATCTCCTTTTTCTTTTACTGCTCTGTGGTGTTGAAAAATTAATGAGTGAAGTCTTCTTCTGGTCCTTGGGCTGGGGTTCTGGTTCAAATTCACCCCAAAAAAGAAGATACTCCCAACTCCTATCCCTCTTCTGTAACTCTTGAAACACTATGAGTTTGATAAGACTGTGATGGGAGAGTCTACTCTACACCTTGCTAGGTATGGCCTGGACCTGGTGTGTCATCTTTGTTAGAGTTTTATGAAGGTAGAAGGGTAGATTCAGAGGACACTTACCTGTGAAATGATTCATAAGCTTGAAATGGTAGAACATTACTCTACTATATCTGCCTTCACACATTATGTATACCTGGATGGCTTTGAGCAAACGTTGCCACTTCTCTTCCAAGTAGGATCTAGGGATGTCCCTTTTCAAAGTGATACATTTGTGTTCGGGTTTGAGATAAGACCTGAACTCAATATCTTTGATAGTGGTTGACTTGAACCATTTTTCACTAGCCCTTGGAATCTTTGTCACCGCTGTCACAACTGCTTCATCAACCTGCACTTCAATTGTTCCAACTTTGGCTTTGGCTCCATCAAAGGTCAATGTGAATGCTTCAGCCATGCCTTGATGAAATCCTTGGAGTTTTTCACAGAACCTATAACAACCAATGTGTCTGAACATCTGGCAAATCTTAGGGTGAGATTCTAGATAAGTTATGCCACTGAGCTCCTTCCTGAGAAAATTTCCTCCCCTCTTCATTTGCAATAACAATTGTCAATACCTGCACTACAACAAAAGAAGATGTGGGAAGATGTAGTGGTGCTGATAGGGAACAAATTAAAGTTTGGGCGAGGGAAAATGCGTGATATGGAGGAAAAAGATTTGAATGAAAAACCCTTGATAAAGAATGAAAATCCTAATCACAGTGATGATTGTGCCATTTGATCAAGACAAAAAGAAAAAACCACGTGATGGATCAGGTAAAGACAAATGATGCGAGCTTATGGGGATCATATCTACTAGATTAGGGTTATTAAATAATCATAACAGACAACAATCACTTTCCCAGATCATATTATGATTTGATTTCAGTGGATTTTGGCAGCATTAGGGATGATGATGCTGTGTACCGAAGGCGGTTTGAGAATCTGATGGGACAGTTTGACCGTTAACTGCCTCCGTACTTTTGACAGCTTTAAACACCTCACACATATCATTTTAGCTATCAAAAGAGACAACTTTCGGCAGCTTGGAATACTTTGAGAAAACGCCCTTAGCCGCCATAAGTGAAATTTTAGAGTTTTTCTAATAAAAATACAGACTCATCACTTTCTTTGGAAGAGGTAGGTCTAAAGATCCTCTTAAAAACCTCTAACTCAACAAAAAAAATCATTTGTCTAGTGATCCATGTTGTTCCCTACTACACATAGCTTGGAAAATTTTATGTCAAAAAGACAGCAAGACCAGCGAGCCATGAACTTCATTATGACACCCACCAATCATATCTGGATGATCAAGTCTCCTATCATTATAGGATACTAACATAGGCTCCAACTGGGAATGATAGGTCCTTGGGAGGTGTCAAGAATCCATAGAACTCTGAATTTCGCAGACGATTTGATCATTGAACTGTCCCCAATATGCAAATCGATCTTCTACAAAATCCATGGTAGCTGAAACTCCCTAACTGAAACCAAAACTCTCTACAAGATAAAGTCTGGATCACACTTGAACTGAAAAACTGAAAAGTAATCTGAAACTTGAAACTAGAAAAATGCTCAGAGTACTGAACTTATTTGCACCCATCTACCTACCCTAATCTACTTCATAATTTTGCTGAATCAGGTAATACATAAATGCCAATGGAGCCAGTCAAGTAGCTTCTGAGACCAATGGACTACTTGACTGATCGTTAGCATAGTGAAAAGCACAGCTTGACCTTTTGCCCATCGACTCAAAACTGCAAAGTGAAAAGGCCACTACTGAAAATGTGATTGATATTTACCATAGAGACCTCGAGAATCTTGAAAAACAAAAGTACTGCCAGAGAAAGATTGAGGCTCTACAGTGAAAAAATTCTCCATATAGGTAGCTACAGGATCAGGGTAGAAATGACATGTTCCTTGATTTTTAGATGGCAGCTCTGGCACTGTATCTATGTTATCTTCATCCTCATGCATTTCCTGACATGGCTGCAACTGCTCTGATAGGCTTTGTAATGTGACTTCTGCTGAAAAAGACAATGAAGTTGACTGCCTGATCATGTCAATATCATAACAACGTTTTATCCCATAGCTGGATGATGGAGGAAGACTTTGACAACACTAGTCACCCAACACATCAGATATTGGATCCTATAGAAATTGAACTGACTATTGCATTGGTTCCACTGCAACTTCTTGATTTTCTGTGCATTTATCCTTTAGCATATACTCAAGATTATTTTTCAAAAACTGAAATGAATTAAAGTATAATGGTACAGAGTTATTTTGGATTAACTCATAATTCGCCTTAGGCTTTAATCTTTCATCTGAAATTTGAAAATCAAAGTAGGTAAAGGGTTGCAACTCTGGATTTAGAACAACCTCCACATCAGCAGTAGTATCTTCACCTAGTTGATCAGAACATCCTCCCTCTTTACCAATGCCAACTTGTTTACAATTTCTTCTCAAAAATTGAAAAGAAGGGAAACATAAGGGCAAATATTTTTCCCTTACTCTGAAATTTTTTGTCTCTTCCTCATCGTTGTCATGACTGTTGTGCAGGGGCTGATTGTCGTATCTGAACTGTAAATGATATTCTTCTTACCAATGACATGCTGGTAATTTCTTTGAACATTCCACCTCTATTTCAGCCTCGTGCTCATCATCATACTGATCACACTTGGGTGGACGATCCAAGTAAGAAATGTGATCAAACATGCACATCATATCAGCTGGTTGCTCCTCTGCAAATTGAGATGGAGCTTCATCTTTGACTGTGTTGTGAATTGAATACATGAAAGAATCATTATCCAAACCATGGTACCAAGGATGAACAACAAAATGTTTGGGAACAATGACCTTTTCTTTCTCTGAAATCAATGGAACATGATGTCTTTGGACAACAAGTTCATCCTTTTCTATTGATCATCTGCATCATCTCTTCCATGGTGCTGGCCAGAATATCTAGTTTAGCTTTTGAAGATTTCAGCTGCTCCTTTTCTTTGTTCTTTACCTTTGACCTTTTGATCAACAAGTTGGCCTCCACCTCAACCGCAATGTTCTGCATTTATTCAAGGCTTGCAGTGTTCCTTTCTCTTAATTGGAATGCCATCTTAGGATCGAAGGCATCTGGGAAATGCAATTTGGCTAAACCAGGAGGTGGCCTTACATCCACAGGTATTGAATGATACACCTCATTGAACCTGGTTGAGAACTGTTGTACTGTCTCTCTGGGTTTTCTTTTCAAGTGGTCGTATTCTTCTAGGATGAGGAAAACATTTCCCATGGTCACCCACCTATCTAAGAACACTTGCATGAACTGATGAAAATTTCTGATACTTGCAGCTGGAATATTTCTAAACCAATATTTAACTTTACCTTGCAATGATAGGGAAAACATCCTGATACAGAGATCATCATCTTCAACCTCATAAAGGTCAAGGAAATCCTCAAGGTTTTGAAAATGCTTTTTAGCAGTGATCTTCCCATTTTCTCCATCAAACCTAGGTAGATTATTGATGTAATTGACAGGGAGGTCATGGAGAAAAAGAGGCAAATCTAGAGGCTTGTATCAGTCTGGGAATTTTGCAAGCACAAGAGATGAAGCAAGGGGCTTACAACCATCCAGAGGTTTAGCAGGAGTAGGAGATAAAGTAGGAGGCTTATGTCTCACTAGGGTTTCTACAGGTGCATTTGGGATGTGCACAGGTGTATGAGCATGTTCATAATCTACAATTGGGGATATGATCTCTTGAGACTCATCAACCAACAGGTGGTCAATGTAATCTTCAACAATATACTTTTGATCAGGCTTAGAAAAAGACAAGACATAATTGCAGATAAAACCAAAGATGTCTTGAATGCAATTTGAGCTTGAGTACCTTGTCTTTCTAGGTTGCTTGGCCATGCTTTAGGTTCTTCCTCTAGTGGAGTCTTTGAGTTTGGCACTGTCTGGAGCTGATTGGAGTCGCCAGGTGAATGATCTCAGCCTTCTGGTGTCTGGTCACTGTCCACCATCAGTGATCAGATCTGGAGCTTGAAGTGTACTACTGGGGAGAGCTCCCCGGTGGAGTCGCCAAAATGTTAACGCTCTGTAATTTGCCCAAGGCTACGGAGGTAGTCACAGAGGTAACCTCAAACCACTTGGAGTCTTGGATCTAGCCCTCCAAGACTCAGAGAGGGCTCTCTCTGTATGATTTAGCTTGGTTTGGAATAGGATATTAGGCTAGTTATGAAAGTATGGGGTTGGGGTTTTGAAATATTTAGATGAGGATGTGGTTGACGAGTTTCTCATATCACCATTGGTCTATGGGGTCTGTTTATAGGATAATGGTCAAATCACATCTAGAGGTAAATGTCTCCACAGGGAAAGATAGTAACAACTGTTGGATCATCTTAGATTTAGTGCATATGAATAAGGTGAAAGGGAGAGATCCACTGAATAGAGGAGAAACTAAGAGTTCCTTTGTAAAGATTCAAATGAATAACATATAAATTATTGAAAAATTGGACAAAGAGTATGCATGCATAAATTCTTCTCCATTACTCTCTTTCAATAATAAGAAATGAAATTGCTTGAATGATAGCAAAAATATAACTAAACATAGACAAGGAACACTCCACCAAAGCTGCTACACAATAATCCTGTAAATCCTTTTCTCTATTACAGTTTAGTCATTCAAAAATTACAGACAAAAACCTCCTGGAGTAGCAAGGCCCACAATCCAGCCAAAAGGAATAAACTTTACACAGGTCGAACCCTGCTTACATCTTTTACATGTGTATATAAAGGTAAAGATACTATCAGTCCTTAAAAATTCGAACTCTACCTATGATTTCTAAAAATAGAAAACAGTTACAATAAAAAATAGAAAACAGTTACAATAATTGACACATGTCACAGATGGTCTCCCAAACATAAGGGTCGATTATAACAGAAATGACACATGCAAAAATTCTCCTGATTTCCAGAGTGTTGTTTCAGTAGAGTCCTTTTTCATTTGAAAGGAAGACAACACTTTGACAGGTGGAGAAATAACATTCCCTTTACTGGTCTTCACGATATATTCAATAAATGTCAAGAAGATGACAAGGAACTTTGAAATCCTGTTGTGATAGATGGACAATATTTACCATGAATTTCAAGAGCCACTTAACCGATTCTCCTTAATACCTGCCTCAAAAACTTGAAAAGGGTGATGATCTGTATCCCTTTAATCTTTATCTTTCATTTTCCCCCCCTTTCACAAAATCTCGACACCAAACATTTCGATCTGTGCAAAACATGAACATTCTGTCATCCTTTACGCTTTCGGTAGCTTATAGGTGTAAAACCGCAAAGGGTTAGCCATCGGAAGTGTAGCTTTTGGCAGCTAACGATGCCTTGAGGAAAACGAATATGCTGTCGAAAATGTTGAGTTTTCCACCTGTTGTAACAGATATTGAAGATTTCCGATTTTACTTAGGCACTTGTATAATTCAATATAGAAACTTATGTTTTGACAGAAATCTAAAATGGCGCATAAAAGTGGAGCTGATACCTGTCCAGTGCACCAGTAGTAATAATTTTCAGATAACGTTACAACCTATCAACATGCTAGGGTTCGAAATATACAAGTGAAAGGTATGATCTTGTTGCAAATGATGGTGCTTTGTTCTCTTTTCGAACCAATAAAATGCTCCTAGGTATATGTTGGTTCGGGTAGACTTTATGCAGCTGGAAGCTTGGAGTGACATTGTTGGAGAATCTGAGAAAGACGTTCTTGAAGCAGCTTGCTGTGTCAATGGAAATCAACTCCCATTAAGTTATTTAAGTGATGTCAAGTAGGTTCTACAAATACGAGACTTGCAATCTGGAAATTCGCTTCATATTTTGACAATAGATATTGGATCAGTTTCTTGGAATTATTGGAGGAATAATGGGAGCAGTTTACAACTACCTCCTTGAGAAGACTCTAAGACTCTATGCCCTCATCAATCGTAAGGAAACTAAGCCTTGTTCGCCAACGAAAATGATCAGTGAAGAATGTCCTAGCATTAATAGCACCAGAAACTTCAGTCATTCAATTATCCACCAGGTCAATACAATGATCTGGAAAGTCTCTTTTTCACAACAAATGCTGGTGCCGTTAAAAATATCTTCAGCTCTGGCACAGGAGATGATTTTCATCAATCATCACTCATTCTTTATTTTATGGCTATTTTCACATTGCGACTGGGGCTTCATGTTGTGCTTGGCGTAGCCTTTTTTCTCGGGGACTCATATGAGTGACAGTCTCATTCGGTTGCAACCATGATTATACTAAGCGCGGTATGAGAGGAATCGGTGAAACGACCTTGCATTCATATCCAAAGATACTATACTCGCGGAGTGGTGTTTGACAAGACTTGCTGCCTAAGCGATTACAGGGAATTAGCTGGAGGTGAAGGGATAGCCCTTTGTAGTATATTTTCTAAAATTCGAAGGGTCTAGGTTTCTGTTGATAATTCTCCGTTTATTTGGCGGTTTGATAATTATTATTTTATTCTGCTTCGGCAATGGTGTGGACGAGGTCCTTGATTTGCAAATCAGACTACCATTCTGAGAAGATGTTTCAAGAGAAGTCTACCAGGAGTTCAACCTGTGGGTTTATGTCTGCAGTTATTAGCAACAAACATGAAGGATGTTTTCCAAACAGTAAAAACAATCATATTATATATACTACGCCAAAGTTTCATGTCAATATTAATGAATCTGCTGCTGTTGAGATGAAGTCTGCCAATACCCAAGTACTGATGGAGGTTTTGAAAGATACATGAGATGCGTTTTATCGTTTTCCCTAGCTTCACGCAGTGATAGAAACAGTAATAGAAATAACTTTTGTGTCCCTGTTGGTTGTTCAAAGCGTATCAGATCTTTCTCCTGTATTTTTCGTTGAACTCCTAAAGGTTTTGATACCAGCCCTCCTTATGAATATCTATATTGTGGGGTTGAACCAGCTATTCGATGTTGAAAAAGACAAAATTTGTTGCCTGAGAGATTACAGTGAATCATGCTGGAGGTGAAAGGACAGCCTGTGGTGGTATATTCGAAGGGCCTAGGCTTCTGTTAACACTCTCCGTTTATATGACAGTAGTAATGGGATTGACAGTGCCCAGAGTATAGTGGTGAGGACAGACGGGATGATCTAGAGTTCGGACTGAGGATATCGAAGGGTGGAGACCAATAGAACAATCGTTGCTGATTACTGGGTCACTTGTTATTATGCATGCCTCTGTCCAAACTTTGGCGAGTTTAAATCCAGTAGGTCTCGTACATCCAATTGGAGATGACCCAATAGATGATGAACGTGGACCGAACACCAACGCATGCCGCATGCACAAAATGTGGACAACACACACCGCACACCAATCACGGGATTTCAGGATTTTGAATATCATTTTTCACATTACGCTTCTTCCTTCGAAAGCCCGAAAGCCGATTCACGGTTCCATCATTTCACCGATGGGTGACAGTCGAGGAGCCAACGTGGAAATGACCTACGCGTCTTGTATCACTGTGTTGTATGTCCACGGCCTCAACATTCACGACTGCATGCCTTCGAGGTCCAGCATGGTGAAGAGCTACCCCATATCATACTGATTACAGGCAAGGATCGGACGGGGACGAGATCACGGTTTTTGGATCGAGCAACGTCTGGATAGATCATTGCACGATCTCTCACTGCATCGATGGGCGTATCGATGTGATTCACACATCGAGTGCTATTACCATCTCCAATTGCCATTTTTACGATCACGGCAAGGCAATACTGATGGGCCATGACGATAGCTATAAAGCCGATAAGATTCTGAAAGGAATGTTAGCATTTAATCGTTTTGGCCCAAAATTAGTCCAACAGATGCCAAGGGGTCGATTCGGCTACTTTCACATTGCTAACAACGACTACCTTGCATGGAATTTATATGCAATAGGAGGCGGTGTGAATCCCACCATTCAAAACAAAGAAAACAAATTCATGGCACCAACTGATTCGTACAGAAAAGAGGTAACATAGATAGAGACGGGCGAAGGAAATAATTGGAACTGACGATCTGTTAATGATCTGTTTCTAAATGGTGTATACTTTATCCAATCGAGATATGGAACCTCTGTCCCATATTACATAGAAAGACAAAGATTCACAGTTCATGTCGGCTCATTCACATCCAAATGCATGAAAGGAGAATATTGAAAGGCCCCGTAAATGCTGAATCTTGTTCAGTTAGGAGATGATTAGTGACGGTTCAAGAAATCGATAGTGCATTTGGCACTTACATATTTCCTAGAACAAAAACCATTTATTTTTAATTTATTTCCTGTAACAGATCGCTAGAGGATATGAGTTAAATAATGGTTGAAAGAAGCGAATGAGAAGGGGGGGAGGAGCCTGGGGGGAAACCTCTTTTGGGAGAGAGCTCCTTTTGAGCGTAGAGTTATTTTGAAAGCCCGAAATTGAGTTATACAGAGTGACATGTTTTCTTGATATTATGAGATTCATTATGGTCATTTCCTTCACTATGTCCTCTTTTTGTCATATTATCTATCTGTTCTTTTTATCGATTGAGTTAAAATCTGTTTGGAATTCATTTTACATGCTCCTTACACGCAGTTGATAAGAGTTCTGTTTTCAATGGTGACTGGTCAGAATTCACTCCAGATAAGTGCTCTGTATCAAGTTATCAACCTTCAGTTTTTTCTTCCAAAGTTGTAGTGGAAATTCATCCTTGATAGATGCTTTCACTGTGATGGCCTTTTCCTTTTCTTTTTCTGCTATTATGTCATGATTATTTATAGTTGAAGGATAGACTTAGTTTGCCTCATTTTCTGCAAGTAATGTGATCACCGCTATGATCTCCTTTCTGTGGTTTTCACTTGACTCCATGCCCAATGGACTGTTTCCTTGGATCAACCCCCAACCTTATAAAAAAAAAAAAAACTTTTTTGATAAGAAATCTGGCCTTCTTATTGTGATTATTGAATATTCCAGAAAAAAGAGTCCTTAGCTGTTGATAGAACTATCTTTGAGTGTATTAGGCCAGAAGTACCCTCAAAATCAATTTTCAGGGTTTAGCTTATCGCAACCCAAGTCAATTTCCGAACAACAAATAAATTTTTATTTAAAAAAATGTGCTAAGGCTTGACTCTATTACAGCCTAGAGTCAACTCTTGCGACAACACCACCACTGTCCAAAACTGCAAAAAGAGACTTCCTTCAACTTACCTACTCCTGAGGGTCTTCATTTAGGTTCTCAGCGACTTCAGCTAGAGTTCTTAAATCATAATGTGCTCTTGGCTTAGGATTCTTTAGCCTTAGTTTGATCCTCAAACTTTTAATCACTTTAAGCAATTTACGATTTTCCTTGAGCAATTTCTTGTTCCTCTTCTGTTCCTTTACATGCATTTTAGCTAATCTTTCAAAGAAATCCCTTACCTCATCTGAGGTGTTTCTTATAGTCTAGTTTTTGGATTTGATGACCCTCTCAAGCATCTTCATCTCTAATATTTCTTCTTGTAGTTTTTCAACCTTTGATGGTTTGTTGACCTTGCTGTGCCTGCTGGTTGATGTTTCAAGAATATCCAAGTCTAGGACCTCTGATGGAAAAGGTGCTTCTCTAAAAGCATCATGTTCAGGAACCTCCCTTTCCCCTGGCTCTAAATCCTCCTCATAATCTATATAAGGCAGATTCAAAACGTTTTTACCAGAGGCATTTCTTTTCCCTTTTGTATCTTGGCTAAAAACGAGCATCTTCTTGGCTTTCTTGGACTTTGAAGAAGAAGCTGGGCCCTCGATAATTACTAGGGAAATGTCTCTCCTTTTTCTTTTACTGCTCTGTGGTGTTGAAAACTTAATGAGTGAAGTCTTCTTTTGGTCCTTGTGCTGGGGTTCTGGTTCAAATTCACCCCCAAAAAGAAGATACTCCCAACTCCTATCCCTCTTCTGTAACTCTTGAAACATTATGAGTTTGATAAGACTGTGATGGGAGAGTCTACTCTGCACCTTGCTAGGTATGGCCTGGACCTGGTGTGTCATCTTTGTTAGAATTTTATGAAGGTAGAAGGGCAGATTCAGAGGACACCTACCTATGAAATGATTCATAAACTTGAAATGGTAGAACATTACTCTACTATATTTTCCTTCACACGTTATGTATACCTGGATGGATTTGAGCAAACGTTGCCACTTCTCTTCCAAGTAGGATCTAGGGATGTCATTTTTCAAAGTGATACATTTGTATTCGGGTTTGAGATAAGACCTGAACTCAATATCTTTGATAGTGGTTGACTTGAACCATCTTTCACTAGTCCTTGGCATCTCTATCACTGCCGCCACAACTGCTTCATCAACCTACACTTTAATTGTTCCAACTTTGGCCTTGGTTCCGTCAAAGGTCAATGCGAATTCTTCAGCCACACCTTGATGAAATACTTGGAGTTTTTCACAGAACCTATAACAACCAACGTCTCTGAACATCTGGCAAATCTCAGGGTGAGATTCCAGATAAGTTATGCCACTGAGCTCCTTCTTGAGCAAATTTCCTCCCCTCTTAATTTGCAATAACAATTGTCAATACCTACACTACAACAAAAACGAATGTGGGAAGATATAGTGGCGCTGATAGGGAACGAATTGAAGTTCGGGCGAGGGAAAATGCGTGATATGGAGGATAAAAATTTGAATGAAAAACCCTTGATAAAGAATGAAAATTCCAGTCACAGTGATGATTATGCCATTCGATCAAGACGAAAAGAAAAAAACATGTGATGGATCAGGTAAAGACAAATGATGCGAGCTTATGGGGATCAGATCTACTAGATTAGGGTTATTAAATAATCATAATAGACAACAATCACTTGCCTAGATCATATTATGATTTGATTTCAGTAGATTTTGGCAGCATTAGGGATGATGATGTTGTGTACCAATGACGGTTTGAGAATCCGATGGGACAGTTTGACCGTTAACCGCCTCTGTGCTTTTGACAGCTTAAAACACCTCACACATATCATTTTAGCTATCGAAAGAGACAACTTTCGGCAGCTTGGAATACTTTGAGAAAATTCCCTTAGCTACCGCAAGTGAAATTTTAGAGTTTTTCTAATAAAAACACAGACTCGTCACTTTCTTTGGAAGAGGTAGGTCTAAAGCTCCTCTTAAAACCCTCTAACTCAACCAAAAAAATCATTTGTCTAGTGATCCATGTTGTTCCCTACTGCACATAACTTGGAAAATTTTATGTCAAAAAGACAACAAGACCAACGAGCCATGAACTTCATTATGACACCCACCAATCATATCTGGACGATTAGGTCTCCTATCATTATAGGATACTAACAATCTGGAAATAAATCCCACCAAGCTAGTTAAAGGGCAGGGTTTAGCCAAGTTGTTGGCTGAATCTAATTATAAATCCTTGGGGGTTAACTTCGTCAATGTTTTCTCATAAAATCAGCAGGTAGAAATGTCTAACAAAAGCTCTCAGGATAGCTTACTACTAATAGAATGCACCTGGTATGGAGACATTATATTTTCTGCAAGAATTAAAGCCTCCTGATGGAATGGGGAAAATCAAGGCAAGAGATTTAAATCTCAACGCAATCAGATATTGCCTTATTGACCAGGTCTTATATTGGAAGGACCCTCTAGGAGTGCTTCTGAGATGTTTAAACCCACAGGAGGCCTAAAGAATTATGTTTGATTTTCATAGCAGCCTATGTGGGGGATATTATTTCTGGAAGATCACAGCCTACAAAATCCTCAAGGTTGGGTATTACTGGCCCACTTCATTCACTGATGTATGCAGAGAGATCAAAGCCTGCATCAAATGTCAAAAATTCTCAGGAAAGCAACAACTCAAATCCTTGCCATTGAAGCCTGTAGTAGCTTCAACACTCTTTCAACAATGGGGGTTGGACTTCATTGGGGAGATTCATCCTGCTTCAAGTGGTCAACACAGGTGGATCCTAATTGCAACATATTATTTCACCAAATGGATAGAAGCCATCCCCACCAGGAGTGCTTCACACAAGGTAATCATCAATTTCCTGGAGGATATCATAGCAAGGTTTGGATGTCCTAGCAGAATTATCACTGATAATGATGCATATTTCAAGTTTGAGCCTTTGATCAAGTTCTGTGAGCAGTTTGAGATTTCATTAATTCACTCCACTCCTTACTATCCCCAAGGAAATGGACTGGCAGAGTCCTCTAACAAAGATCTGATCAAGCTTATTAAAAGATTGTTAGAAGAAAATAAGAAGGCATGGGATTCAAAGCTAAAATTCACTCTGTGGGATAATCGAGTGACAACAAAAAGATCCATAGCTATCTCCCTTTTCCAGCTTGTTTATGGGACTGAATCTATTTTCCCCTCCCAACTGGCTCTACCTGTAGAAAAATTATTTCAAGATTATCAAGGAGAGCCTGATGATATGATCAGAAGGATTCATCAACTGGTGGAAGTGCAACAAACAAGAGAGCAAGTGATGGACATAGCTCATGATCATCAACAAAGGATCAAGCAAGCCTTCGACAGAAAGGCAAGAAAAGAAGATTTCCAACTGGGAGATCTAGTGCTTAAATGGGATGCACCTAGGTAGGATAGAGGAAAGCACAACAAGTTTGAAGCCATGTGGATCGGGCCTTTCACAATCTCTGAAGTATTTTCAAATAATACTTATAGGTTGCAGGACTTGAAGGGCGAAGAATTTTTTAATGGCCCTGTGAATGGGCATTTCCTGAATAAATGTTTTATTTGAGCCCCAAGTGGTTTCCTTGTGTTTGTAAATATTGTTTTCCTGTTTATTTCTTCAGTTTTAATAAATGACTCCATAGCCCAAAGCAAGGCACTGAAGTTGCATAAAGGTTCTTAGAGCCTCGCAGGGAGGACTCTATCCCCCATGGAGACTAATGTTATCACATATGTTGGTAAGGGGGGTGTTCTTCCTTCAGAATGGACACCACGACAAAAAGAATGACAAGAAGTGGGCTAAAAACCCACTTATCCTAAGTTTTTTTTATCAGGTGCATTATTTTTAGAGGTGCATGGGTCTGAGCGGCTGAGATTTGCGCACTCATATCTATGACACAGGTTCAATTCCAACCCCCCCCCTCCATTCTGCGTTTAAAGGGGGGGTGGTCCGATATGGTGGTTTTCTAGTGTGGGCCCCCCACTATCATGGCACCTCCTCGTGATGTCAGACCCCCCCCCATGCTAAACCACTAACCACTAACCCCCCCCTCCGATATTCCTCTTACTACTTCCGTTTATCACCCTTACCTCCCACTGACACTTGTCTTCCACTCACCTGTCCCTTCTCCACTGTTGTGTCAACACCACTCCTCACTTATTCCCGCCTGCCATGTGTACTCCACTTCCTATCTCATGTACAGAGATCACGTCCAACAGAAGACTGCATGGACAGTCTGATCAACATCTACATGAGCAGCCTAACAGATATGCTCATTAATGTAAAGCCTTGAATGCATGATATGATCGTGTTTTAGGTAGTCCAAGCTAGTTCTAAGTATATGTAGGCATTTTTTCCATTTTTTTAGTGTCGATGGTAGAGCTGAGCTCTCGTATGTAATGTTTTAGTAAAGTTTCTGGTTCTCCAATTATGAATGTGATTCTGAGACTTCTTGTTTAATAATAATCAACTTTATCCTCTGCTTATCTTGACCTCTGATACTGGAAACTCGGGCATGGATGATCCAGTCGAGCTGTTGTGACTGTAATGTAATGTAGGTTTGATTACATTGTTGCTATAACATTTTCATTATCTCGAAGTTCTTAGATCCGAGAGGATCTCACCTCTGAAGCTTTTCCTCCCTAGGATACTGGAAGACTAGATGTCTAGAGTAGTCCTATACACTTTCTCTTGTTCTTCCACCTATTTGCCACTATACTATTTTACTGTTTGAAGTTAGATCGAGACCTCATTATCTATGCATAATTGCCCTTGGTTTTTGAAATAAAACGATATATCTTGAGTCTGCATCCATTAGACCATTATTAAAACCAATTCATGACATATAAAACTGATGGGTATCGGGCTTACTCCTACTGTTCAAGGATAAATTCGTGAGTGCGGACACAGACCAATCTCCTCAGATCCACCTGGATCTGGAACAAACCGTGACAGAATACTACTCTTTCCCTAGTTCTAAAGTATTGAATGGACAAGAGAAGAAGGATGATGTACT
>ML807463.1:160252-174829 GCA_009831015.1 Picea engelmannii | reverse complement strand
ATTCCTTCTAGAAGGATCGAGAACTTATTCATTTTCTCCCTTAAGAAACATTTCCGCACCCTGACCATTAACACAGTGTGGAAAGTCCGCAGTCAGACTGAATGCAGCCTGCGGAAATCAAGCATTTCCGCAAGACAATATATATGCAGCCTGCGTACTATCTTCAAAAGTGTGATTTTGAGAAGCTGATAAGTGTAACTTTCTTCATGAAAATGATCTTAAAGAAGAGTTAGATCTTCCATCACCATGTCATTATCATGTCATCATCTCGATAACCAAAAATATGGATAACACCTACTGCAATCCAGGAGTGACTTCTGGTGCTAATACATACCATACCAGAAAAAAGAACATTTGACCCGGTCATAGGTTTTGGTAAACCCGAAGGGCCCAGCTGTGGGTGTAGCTTGAAGCTCAAAAAGTACCATGGATTTAAGTTTTGATTGTTTACTTAAATACAAATGACCTTTGTATCAAAGCTCATCATTGAGACAAGAGTACCCTGGGGAGACTAGAGAATTGTCCTGCAATTGTTGTATCAGATGTGAACTTTTGGGATCGTGTAGCCATTCCTGGCGAACAACTTGGAGCCAATTTGGGACAATGAAGAAGAGAGAAAAAAGGGACCCTTCATCTTCATATTTTATGGAAAGTGCATCAACAACCGCATTGTATTTTCATTTCTTGTAAATGATCTCATAATCATATCCAAAGAGCTTAGTCACCCATTTTTGTTGCCCTAGGGAGGAAAGGCATTGTTCTAGAAAACACTTGAGGCTTTGATGATCTGTCTTAATTTGGAAGTGTTTCCCCAATAGATAAGGGCGCCAAAGATCCATGACATGCAAAATAGCCAACATTTCCTTTTCATAGATTGATTTTCCCAAATGTCGCTCTGACAGTTGTTTGCTGGTAAATGCCAAAGGCCGACCCTCTTGCATAAGGGCTGCACCAATTCCTTTCCTGGATGCATCACATTCCAGGACAAAGGTCTTTGTGAAATCAGGAAGGGACAGGACTAGAGTGGTGCACATTGCCATCTTCAAGGTTTGAAAATCCTGAGCAACTGCTGGAGTCCAAGTGAAAGAATTATTTTTAAGGAGAGCAGTGAGAGGTGCCAAAATATTTCCATAATTCTTAACAAACTTGTGATAATAACATGTTAAACCCATAAATCCACACAAGCTTTTGAGAGTCTTTGGATGAGGCCAATATTGCATAGCTTCAATCTTTTTAGGATCCACCCATACACCGGCTTTGGCAACAAGATGACCCAAGTACTCAACTTCTGAAGCACCAAAAACACATTTAGATTGTTTGAGGAAAAGTTGGTGCTGAGAGAGTAGATGGAGAACTCAATCCACATGAGCAATATGGGATGTCCATGTTTTACTATAGATGAGGATATCATCAAAGAAAACTAAGAAAAAATGACAGAGAAAAGGATGAAAGACATGATTCATGAGGCTTTGGAAAGTGGAGGGAGCATTACACAAGCCAAAGGGCATGACAAAAAACTCATAGTGGCCCTCATGAGTTCTAAATGAAGTCGTAGGAATGTTTTCTTAGGAATGTTTTCCTCATTCATACGGATCTAGTGGTAGCCAGAATGAAGATCGAGTTTAGTAAAGAACTGGGTGCCACTCAATTCATCCAAGAGGTCATCAATGATATGAATGATAAATTTGTCTTTAATGGTGAGTATGTTGAGGGTGCGGAAGTCAGGACACATGCGGCAATAACCTAGTTTTTTAATGACCATGACCACAAGAGAAGAGTAGGGGCTCGTATTAGGCTAGATAACACCCGCGTTGAGCAATTCTTGAACAATTTTCTCAATTTCATTTTTTTGGGAAAATGGATGACGATAGGGACAGATATTGGGAGGAAACCTTCCTGGGACAAGGGGAATGGGATGATCATGAAAACCATGGGAAGGAGGGAGTCCCTGGGGAGTGGAAAAAACCACTTGATTTTTAGAGAGGATGGATTGGAGATCCTGCGGCACAGAGGGTGTCTCAGTGGCCTGTATGGCATGGAGTTGGGAAATAATGCAGCACAAAGGATGGATTGGAGGTCTTGGGGCATAGAGGATGGATTGGAGGTCCTATGGCATAGTTTGGGGAAGATAAGTTGTGCTGAGATGCAATTGGGTGCCTTGGAGCTTGAACAGTTCTTTCCAAAATTTGCGGGTGAAAGTTAGGTCGTGATAAAAAACAATAGAATGAGGCATGCCATGAAGCCTATAGACCTGATCCATGAAAAGTTGAGCCACAGTGGAGGCTGTAAATGGGTGTTGAAGAGCACATAAATGAGCATACTTGGTGTTATCACCCCATAAGTTATGGGAATCAACTGGTGACTGGGATATTATCTGTCTCTAGTGTTTTTNAAAGAGGGCATAAAAGAATTGAAATAAAAGCCCCATGCAATAATAGTAACTTGGCCATACCTTTTCAAGCATGGCCAAGTTCTTTTTAAATTTTGATGTTGATAGGGTAGTGAATGATTTGGCTAAACAGTTTAATCTTAGCCAAAGTGTCTAGGTTAGATTAGTGAATAAATCTGACCAAACTATCTAATCCTGGTCAGATAGCCCCAACGTAGAGTAATTTCTTAACCCAACAGTTTAATCTGGGTTAACTGTCATAGGAAACTAGGTTAGATCATAGGTTAGTTGCTTTATTGTTCCATTCCAATAAAACGAGCTTGAGGTCAAGATTGCACCATATTCCAAATGCTTAAAAGATAGTTGGTCAAAGCCCCATGGTGGTGTCTCTTTGAAAAGTTGAGGAAAAAACCCATAAAATGATTTTATCCTAAGTTTTCCCCCAGTGCATGTGTTCTCCGCTCCTGATTTATGTTTCTTGCACGTATCAACGGTCCCAATCACGACACTCAGATCTATGGTTCACAGAGGATTCCGGACCCCCCCGACTGTTCTGCTTTTAACCAAGGGGGGGGGGGTCTGGAATTGGTAATAACATTGGCGTACATCTAGACAGCCCAGGGAAAAGCGTTTAAATCAATGGTCCACAATGGATTCTAGACCCCCCCGTCTGTTCTGCCTTTAATGGAGGGGGGGGGGGTCCGGAATGAGTATTAAAGAGTGCACTAAGATCTGTGGCCAAGAAACAAGCGTGCAGATCAATGGCTCACAATGAATTTCGGACCCCCCCTGATGTTCTACTTTTAACCGAGGGGGGGGGGAGGTCCGGAATGGTTATCTCCCTCTGGCGGGCCCCTTGTCATACGTGGCCTAAGTTTATTGGTTCCGAAGTCCCGTCACCACATGCTATCTCACAGCCCCCGTCACTCATGGAAATCATCCTCCACCGAGTCCACTTGTTCCACTTGTTCCCGAGTTGTGTCCCATCCCATAACTGTTGTCAGTCCCTTACCCTTTTCACTCATGACTAGTCCCTTATCGTGACTTTCACCTCCAATCCCTAGCAGCCACGTCACTCGTCCGTATGTTTTGGCCACCGTCACCTGCCATCTCACCCCCAAGTGGCCCATTGTCCATTCATTACGGGATAACATACCCGTTATCCTGCTGACCTGTCTCCCATGCCAAACTGACCCCAGTTTTAAATAAAACTACCATTTTCCCCCTCCATTCACTATTCCTCCATCGCACCAGAAAATCTACCTCTTACTCCTTCACTGGATTCCCATCGCCTTCATGCACAGTCAGTCGACCCGACTAACATCATGTTTATTGCAGGTACTATTGCAGAGATGGTGCCAAAGCCAAGACCAGTGGAAGGAGAAGAGAATCCTTTTCTTCCTCCTCCTGTCGACCTGGAAAAAATCCCGTTGGTCGACAAAAATAGATTGATCACAGATACCAAATGCGATTTCAACTTTTCAGATCTCCAGTCATGGCTCAGGGAAGTTTTCTTGGACCAGAGCAATGAAATTGGACTCTGGGAGTCCAATTTGCCCCTTTACCTCTTTCCCCAAATCCACCATTTTCCCGAGTTTGCGCTTAAATTCCAAGCTCACTATATTCCCGAATAGAGAGCCGTCATATCCTCATCCGGAGACACCCTGTTCCTCATCACGCCTGAAGACATAGACCAGATGATTCAAATTCTCCATGCCGAGTCTGCGTCTCCTTTCAATCTAGAAATCCTTACCGAGTTATATCAGAAGATGACTTTTCCCCAGAGAGCTTAGATATTCGAGCTTTTCCTTCCCACCTCCACTCAATTCCCTTCCACAAATCCCCCTTACCCATCATCCATGTTCTCCACCAAGGGAAACCAAGTCATTTCCTCCCTTTGTGCCCTGCTAGGTTATTACTCCGACTAGTGGGTAGATGAGCCCATTCCGGGTTTTCTATCCATTTTCTCCAATGATGAAAAAATCACAACAAAGTTTGATTATAGCACCTTCTTGGCCGACAATATTCACAAAAAAATCGTGAATTTTGGCACACAAAGCATGTTCAGATATTCATCTATACTGGCATACATGTTTGTCTACTTTCAAGCAGATAAATTAAGTTTCTCCATGCAGAAAATGGACGCAGATGGAAGGCCTCAGCCAGTCATAGCATGGACTTCTTTACTGAAGCATAACTCCACAGAGTATAGCTTCAAGGATTTCACAGCTCTTTTCTATCACCTGGTGGTAAGCATGTTGAGTGGCAGGCCCGAGCCACGAATAAACGATGAAGTCCAGAGAATTCTGCATCTCTCGGACAATGCAAAGATAGGGGACTGGTACCTGTATCAAAACCACACCGAGATCAGAGTTTTTGGGTGCGAATTGGCACCCTACAAGCTGACCAAGTATGTGCCGGTAAGAATCTTTGCATTAGAGTTTATTAGACAGATCACGAATTTAGATGACATTCATTTCATATCTTTGAAGAAAAAACAGCAGCTTCGAATCAAGGGGAAAATTGGCTCCTTCATCTGCAACGGTCGAGGCACTGGGGAAGAAGCTGACAGAATGTTGAAAGAAATGAAATTCTTTATGAGTTTCCCATGGCACTATGATCCATGCGGGATCATTTCAGAAATGCGGGTGAAAAATAAAAACATTATGTATGTTCATGAGTCCAAGCCCGAGATCGAAATTTTTTCCATTCAGATGATGTGGGTGCCTGACACCTTGGTAGAAGTGGAACAACAGGTTCCCCCAACCACTGTGCCACCAACGACTACACCACAGGTCCCTAAGGAAAAAAGGCCTCGATAAGAATCATCTCCATCGGTCACGGAGATGTCGTCCGAAGAGTTCTAGTTGCATACTAAAAGGCCCAAGAAAACCACAGTTCCCGGTCCAACTGGAGAATTACAAGTTTCGTCTACCACAGTAACCAAGCCAGTCATTCCACCTTTCGGCTCAAGCCTGTATAAGGAGATCACCATAGGGGTGCCAAAGAAATCCACAGACTCCCCATTGGAAACTTAGCCAAGAAAGACTGGGCCCAAGTTGAGCATTTTCGAGAAGTATGAGATGATCAAGAAAAGAAACCAGACACTTACCAGCAGTACCTACGCTCATTTTCGGAAGCAGTCGTCCACTGCGCAACATAGGCTGCTGTCTTCATTTGACACAGAGAGGGGTAGGATGCACATGGCCTTCCTCCAGGCATAGGTACCAGACCCCAAGGTGATCATATACTACAAGAGGGCCACCTTTGAATTGTAGATGAAGGACGTGCACCCTGCAGATCAGATGGATCTGCACAAGTAGACAGGGGAGATGGTATTCCACACATTGGCACATGCTTCTGCATCTGGAACCAAATTGCAAGTGTCACTAAACAATACCCAAATGCAGCTCAAGCTGGAGAAGATATCATCATTTGCAAAGGACAATAAAATCAAGACGTTGGAGGAGCTAGTCCTCAAGATCGGCTATGATCCCTCGAACGTCAAAGCTGTAGAAGAGATGATAAAGAAGAAGAATGTAGATATTGCCTCCTTGAGGAAATAGCTGAAGCTTCCTCCTACAGAAGAATCACAGGCGAAGGAGATAGCAGAAAAAGAAGGCGAGAAGGATGAAATGCTTAAGCTTCTCATGGAGCAGAATGCTCAGCTCAAAGAAATGGAAGTTGAGATGGAGAGATTATTGAAAGAGAAAGAGCAGCTGAAGCCAATGGAAGGCATTCCATTGAGTGCTATCCCAATTGCAGGATTGAGCATAGCAGCAGTAACAACAATTCCATCTGCAACACCAGTGACACCACAAGAGGGAACAACAGACCTTGCCAAATCCATGGAAAAGATGAACCTGCAAGAGATAGAGATAAGCAGTCTTAAAAAGGAAGTTGAGAACCTCCAGGAACTCAAGACTTCCTTCCAAACCAGTCTCTCCAAAGAAAAGCGAGTAACTGAGCAGCTCAGGAAGGAGCTACAGCAGCTCCAAAAGCAAACAATGGCAGGGAAGACTTTGGCTGAGGTCAAAGAGAATGTATGGACATACATCACCAAGTCCATAAATGAGATCTGGCCCATGATCCAAATCATGTTTGAGTAGAACGAGTTGGTCCGGAGGAGTAAACAGGCTATTGATAATATCAGAGTAGAATTGGGAGATAGACCAACTCAGGCAAATGATATCATCAAATTCCTAAATTCCAAGACCAGAGAAGAGCTAGAAGAGATGAAGATAGAAGACAGAACAGAGACCATCCTTGAGGTCAAAAGAGTTTTGACCAAGAGAAGTCTAATGCTTCAGCTAGAAGAAAAGGTTCAGGTCATGGATCAGTGGGTACAAAAATTCTTCAGCAAGATCGAGGCTCTCCAGAAGAAGGGTCTCCCCGGTCTGAAGGTTATTAATGATAAACTGATGACACTCCTAGATTACAAAAAGAGACTGTCTGAAGTGTCTAAGGACAGTTCAAAGTTTATTGGCATGCAAGGGAGTATCACAGGCAAAGAATTCCTGGATGCTCTTCAGTTGGACATCAGTATCCAACACGAGATTCGATACATTTTCCTCACTAAGCCCACATTCGCTAAATATATGGAAATGGACGAAGTGTATCGGAGATTGCTCAAAGTCACTGTGCCTAGTCATCTCAGATGGGAGGAACTCTGTGATTTGCTCGATTAGCAGATGAGCTATCTAGGTCCAGTCACCTGTTTAGTCAGAAGAGGTTGCGCAGGAACCTCGCCAACGGCCTACCCCAGAAATTCCGCATGCAGTTGTACCAAGTCATCAAGCAGTTTTGATTAGTTAAATTAGTTAGACTAAAAATAGAATGAGCACGTCCTGGTCAGTTATGACAGGAACGTTTGTAATTTGAACTATAAATACTTCTCCTTTCGAAGTATTGAGGGTGGTTGATCTTTACACCCTGACGCTATTAGACTGTATCATTTTTTAGAGATTTGCCATTAATAAAAAGGAGACACTTTTACAGGATTCTTGCGTGTATTCATTGGTGATGTTTATTCTCTAAGTTGAATGTTATTCTTGCTTTGTGATCATATTGTTTTCTAAAACTAATCTTTAAGAGTAACGTATGTTGCAGGATTTATCTTAGATACCCTGTTTCTGACTCTAAATATTTTAATGTTTATCTTCTGATGTTTTCAATTAAGAAATTCTTAACTGCTTCTTAGTTGAATGTATCTTTCTCATCTTTTCTTTTGTCCATCATTTAAGCTATTAAAGATCCAGTGAGTATATTATCTCGCCCTGTGGAAGTTTTCCTTTACGTTTCTGGTTTGTATCTCGTGTTGATTATAACACAGACCCCATAGCCCAATGGAGGTGTAGGCTGTCTCAACCAATTCAAAAACACTTTTACAACAAAACCTACCTATTCCTTTACCTAGCCTAATATCTAAAGTTATAAACAAAGATAAATCATATAGAGAGATCCCTCTCTGAAGCTAGAAGGGCTAGATCCCATCTTTAAAAGTGGTTGGATAAAGTTACCTTTGTAGATTTCTTTTGTTTCAGCCTCTAGGAAATTTACCAAGTGCTAACATAATGGCGACTCCACTGGGGAAGAACTAAAAATTGATAATTTCATGTTTTGTTTCCCCTATAAAGAACGTTCAATTTTGAGAAGAAAGTAATATTTAGAGGTTGATTAACTTTGTACATATTATTTTCGGACTCACGAAATTAATATATATATATATATATATATATATAACCAAAAAGAGTTTTGGCTCCCAAGAAAGTTCATACTCGATCTCATCCAGACCCAGAACCATTGATAGTGATAGATAACCCCGAACAGTTGTTCAGGTGAAAGACCTTAGCTGCCAGTTCAATGAATCATTTTCCCCTTCATAAATCTCCTTCCTTTTCAAAGAAGTCTGTTGCCTCTCAAAACCTTGACCTCAATACCTTTCCACAACAAAGCCTGGTTAGAAGACAGTCTGACAGTTTTGTGACCGGAATCATCTTTGACCCAACTGTTTTGCAACCTCGAACCCCCGAAGTTTTGTCTCCCACGACTAAATCACAAATCACTCCCTCAGCACTATCCAGTCCTTCCTCGTCCTCGTCTTCTGTCGCTACCTCACCGACCACCCAAGTTGTCGTCCCACCTCCTCCACCCATCATGGCAGCTCGATATGCCCCTTTGGTGTTGGCTGCGCCACTGCATGCCATGCCCCAAGACTACCAGACAAGATCCACAGTTCGACGCAACAAGACCTTTAAATGCCCAACAACATGTTGACAAAATGAATGATTATTTTGACTTGCAAGAAGTTGATGAGGCTGACATTCAAATGTGATTGTTTGCCCAAAGTTTGATAGGTGACGTCAAGAAATGGTTCAAAGTTTTGCTTGTCGCCTCAGTCCCTGACCTTGTCGCGTTCCAAAGGATTTTTCTTGACAGATGGGAGGTAAAAAAAAACCCTCTCCAAATATTGTTAGAATACGAGAATATAAGAAGAAATCAAGGTGAGACGGTACAAGATTACTGCACCCGTTTCAACAACCTGTACAATGCAATCCCAACTGAAATCAAACCTCCACAGGGTTTGGCATTGATTAAATTCCCTGATGGATTTGATGCTGACATGTCTTACCAACTAAGAGAAATAAATTATGCCACCTTGGAAGACATGCAGAAAAGTGCTATTAGTGTGGAGGCCAATCTATTGGCAAAAAGGGCACGTCAAAGGTCAGAAAGGAGAGTCACAATTAAAGAAGAACCTACCACATCGACCACAGAGTCCAAATTGGATTCTTTGACCAGAGCAGTGGAAATAATGATGGAAAGACTTACTGTGTCAGACAGAAATCCCCCAAGAGAAAACCCACCAGCTCCCCAGATTTGGAACCCTAACTTTAGGAGAAACCCTCCTCAGATCAGACAGAGAGACCCTAGGGATCAGAGATATCCTAGGGATCAAAGAGAGTAGAGGGGCACAGATTAGCAGATTAGACCTCCCTTGCAAGAAAACTATGCTGATGAAGGGGGGGAAGTGATTGAGGAATTGGAGGACACTCATATCAACCTCATGGGCATTCACGACAATGAAGCTATCTTCCTTACCCAAGAAGAGAAATAACTCTTTCTTCTCAATCAAACCAAAGTAAGTGAAGAAGCAGAAGATGCAGAGAAACATGCCTTTGAAAATGTTATTTTGGAGGTACACCATCAGTACAACCTGCGGAGTAAGAAGACAGAGGGGAGTTCTCCAAAAAAGACAAATGAAACACAGAAGGTAGTTGAGACCAAGAAGACCCCTAAGTCATCTGCTGAGAAGACTACTGCTGAGAAGTCTATTGCTGAGAAGATTCCTGAGAAGAGTAAGGTCAACACTCTCATGAAGAAAAACATCAGCATTCTGAAAAGGCCATCACCGCCTGAGGTTTCACCTATTAATCTACCGAGTACTTTTGAGCTAAAGAAAATGGGGGACAAACCATAATTGATGAGCCAAAGCAGATCCCTTACACCTTTCAGTCTTGAGGGGGAATTGGCAAAAATAAAAATTCCCATCCCACTTACAGAGTTGATGAACAGAGACGGTTATCGTTCATAGGTAATTAAAGCACTGGCCATTGAACCAGACATAGGCACAAAGGCCTTAACCATTGGATCAATAAATCATTCAAACACTGTGAACCTTACTGATGATCATCCCGAATTTCTTTTCGGACCTGAAGTTGATGGTCGAGATGATACTGGAGAGGTCGCTCCTTTTTACATCAGTTTGAACATACACAATTTGATCCTGCATAACGCTATGCTGGATTCGGGTGCCTCTCACAATCTGATGCCCAAAGAAGTAATGGAAAAACTGGGACTGGAGGTCACCAGACCATACAAAGATTTACACTCATTCGACTCTAACAAAGTTAAATGTATTGGTTTGATCAAGGACCTATGCATCACCTTGGTTCAGATTTATGCGAAGAGCATGGTAATGGATGTGGTTGTTGCAGACATCCCGCCAAAGTGTGGAATGTTGTTATCACAGTATTGGGGGGCTAAGTTGAAAGGAACCCTGTAGCTGGATATGTCTTACGCCACTATCCCAGTGTTTGGGCAACAGAGGAGGCTATACAGAGAAACATTGATGAAGTACATGGTCAGTAGCCAAGAAAAACCACACAATTATCCCCTTTACTCAACGCATTCCGATTTAGATTCGTTCATATTGTACAATGATGGAGACACAGAAGAGCAAGATACTCAGCTGGTGGAAGACACATCTAGTCAAGATGAATGCCCATAAAGCATTGAGGTAGCAAAGATGAAGAATGTGATAACTGAAGAGTTACATGCTGATTTCTGGAGCATGGATTTTGATGGAGCCGTGAGTAAAGAAGGAGCAGGAGCAGGAGTATGGCTGCATAATCATAGAAACAGGTATTCAGAAAACCATTCCTACAAATTGAATTTCCAATGTACTAAGAATATTGTTGAGTATGAAGCTTTGATGCTCGGCCTGAAGCTTTTGAAAAAAGTTGGTGCTAAGAAGATAATTGTAAGAGGTGATTCTGAATTGATAATCAAGCAAATAAAAGGTGAGTACGCTGCTAAACACCCACGTCTTAGAGCTTATAGGAATGCTGTTCTTGATGCCTTGAGGTGTTTTACTGAAGTTGACTTGTAGGTAATGCCGAGGGGACAGAATATTTTGGCCGACGGATTGGCTACGTCAGCAGCCACCTGTAAGATTCCTTTCCACCCGACTCGCTCATATACTGTTGAGGTGAAATGCAGACTGACAGTTCCCGACAATATCAGGTATTGGCAAGTGTTTGGTAATGATGACCAAATCGAAGACTTTCTGCAATGCAAGAATGATTTTGAATGTACAAATATAGATTTAGAAAACGAAGATGAAAATGTAAATAATTCTGATTTTGAAATTGATAGTGTAAATACCATAGATTCAGGAGAATTAGGTGAAGACGAAATGGACTCTGATGTTTTACAATTAAAAAGAAAAGTTTTTCCTAGAGGTCTTGCTCCTTTAGAAGACTTGTTTGACATTAATGATGTAGCCAAAAAACCAAAAATAGAAGCTCATGGACAAGAGGTAGAAGATTGTAATATAGGGACTGAAGAGAAACCTAGGATGGTCAAACTGTCCAAATCATTACCCCCAGAACAAAATCTCAAATACATTGAGATATTCAAAGAATATTCAGATGTTTTTGCCTGGGGCTATGAAGACTTGAAATCCTATGATACCAGCATCATACAACATAGGATTCCAATAAAAGAAGACCAAAAACCATTTAGGCAGAAACTTAGGAGGATAAATCCCAAGTTGCTCCCTCTTATAGAAAAGGAAATCAAAAAAATGTACGATGCCAAGATCATAGTTCCATTGTGTTTTTCCAAGTGGGTCTCTAATCTGGTCCCTACACGTAAGAAAACCAGGGAAATCAGACTCTGCATAGATTTTTGAAATCTGAATAAAGTCTCCCTGAAGGATAATTACCCCTTGCCAAAAATGGACCACATCCTGCAAAGGGTGGTCGGATCTAGTCGAATTTCTCTACTGGACGGTTTCTCGGGTTACAATCAGGTCTTAGTTCATCCGAACGATCAAGAAAAAACCGCTTTCACCACACCATGGGGCACTTTCATGTATGTGAATATGCCTTTTGTTCTGATGAACACAGGAGCCACATTCAAGAGGGTAATGGATATCGCCTTCGTGGAAGAATCGGGTAAGTTTATTGTCGTCTATTTAGACGATGTGACTGTGTTTTCCAAATCTGACGATGAACACCTGCGACACCTCAGACGAGTTTTCAAGAAATGTAGAAGGTTTGGGATTTCTTTAAATCCTAAGAAGTGTCTTTTTGGGTTAGAAGAAGGTAAACTGCTGGGACACATCATTTCCAAAGATGGAATCAAAATAGATCCCAGTAGAATCGAGCCCATACAAAAACTAGAACACCCAAGGAACCTCAAAGAACTACAGTCTTTTATCGGAAGAATCAAATTTCTACAAAGATTCATTCCCAATCTGGCAGAACTCCTCATGAGCATTACAAAAATTCTTAAAAAAGATGTAAAAATAAAATGGGACTCTGAGTCCAGACAGACTTTCGAACAAGTCAAACAAGCACTCACAGAAGCCCTTGTTTTGATCAGTATGGATTTTACTAAGGATTTCTACCTCTTTTCTTTCGCCTCTGAACATACTATAGCAGCGGTGTTACTGCAAAAGAACAACGAAGGGTATGAACAACCCATAGGTTTCTTTAGCAAAGCATTAAGAGATGCTGCTCTGAATTACAATATCATGGAGAAGCAAGCTTTTTCTTTGGTAAAAGCCATAAAAGACTTTAGGGTTTACATTCTCCATTCCCACACCATAGCTTATGTTCCGAATGCGGTAGTAAAGGATATCTTGACACAGGACAATCCGGATGGAAGAAGGGGAAAGTGGATAGCTGTCATTTTAAAATATGATATAGAGATTAAGCCCACAAAACTAATCAAAGGTTAAGGCCTTGCTAAATTAATGGCTGAATCTAACTTTCATGCTCTTGACATTAATTTTCTAGATGTGGCAGATGAACAGGGCGAGATGGTGACTCTAAGCGTGAGAGAGGTATTTCTCAACTCTCCATGGTACGCAGACCTCATTTTTGTTTTGCAAAACCTACAAGCTCCCCCTGGTTTGACTAAGAATAAAGCTAGATTTTTAAAGTTGAAAGCCTTAAAATTATGTATTCTAGAAGGCAATTTGTATTGGAAAGACCCTACCGGCATTTTGTTAAATTGTTTACTAAAAGATGAAGCTGATAAAGTGTTGCAAGAGTTTCATGCAGGTGAATGTGGTGGCCATTTGAACTGGAAGGTCACAACCAACAAAATACTCAGAGATGGATTCTATTGGCCCACCCTGTTTGCCGATGTACATCAAAAGGTAACAGCGTGTCACCAGTGTCAACTGTTTGAAGGGAAAAGGAAACTCCTTCCTCTACCTCTGAAACCGATCTCAGTTGAGGCCCCTTTCTAGCAATGGGGGCTCGACTTCATTGGAGAAATTCACCCACCTTCTTCAGGCCAACATAGGTGGATTCTTACTGCCACCGATTATTTTACCAAATGGATCGAGGCAGTACCAAGCAGGCAAGCCACTGACTCTATAATTATCAAATTCCTTGAAAATAATATTTTGTCTCGTTTTGATTGTCCTAGAAAGATTATAACTGACAATGCAGCTGCCTTTCGGTCGAAGAAACTCATAGATTTCTGCAACCAATATCACATTGGTTTGGGGCATTCCACAGCTTACTACCCTCAGGGGAATGGGTTGGCGGAATCTTCAAACAAAACTTTGGTAAATATCATCAAGAAAACATTATAGGAAAATAAGAAATCATGGCACGATAAGTTGGTGCTTGCTTTATGGGCTGACAGGTTGACCACCAAAAGGTCAATTGGTATGTCACCATACCAGCTAGTCTATGGTACAGAGGCAGTTTTCCCCACTTCTTTAGGAGTCCCTGTCATGAATCTACTTCAAGATGTACAACCTGAGCCAAACGACTCACAGAGAAGGATAAACCAGATGATCCATTTGCAGCAAACTAGAGAATAATTTTTCAACAAGACTCAGGTAGTACAAGGAAACACCAAGAAGATTTTTGACAAAAGAATCAAGGAGGATGATTTTGAGCTGAGAGATTTGGTGCTGAGATGGGATGCCAGAAATGAAGACAAGGGAAAGCATGGAAAATTTGACAATCTGTGGACAGGACCATACATGATCCAGGCTTTCAAGAGAAACAATGCCTTCTTTCTAAACAACGCTGATGGGTTAGATCTGCCAGGAGCACCTGTGAATGGCAGAATGCTGAAACATTATGTACCACCTCAGTAGAAGACTCGAGTGCTCACTCTCCATTGTACATACCATTTTAATTTTCATTTTTACCTACATTTTCTGAGTGAAGAACATTCGTCAGTTAGTTGAAGCCCGAAGAGAAGGCCCTAAGCTGTTGATCACTGTTTTTCTCATTTTCGAGAATAAAACCAGCGAAGACTGCTAAGCAGAAATTTTCATAAATTACAGGAACTAGGATTCTTGGCACTTCACAGGGAAAGTACCATCCCCAGGTGGAGCCGTTGTTATCACCCCATAAGTTATGGGAATCAAC